>SKCR01000008.1:0-79587 GCA_019454045.1 Zanthoxylum bungeanum
CATGTGCACTGCTGGTTTTAAAATTAGACTTTAGATACTGGATGTGGTACATAAAATTATGTACTGATGTGCAGAATATGCTGATTAGCAGGAGACTGACTTCAGTTGAGATCTACCTGCGAGTCGGAAATGGGACGAGAGTCGCTATTTTAACCGTAGAAACCTAAGTTTAGGAACTACCCTTTGAGTATGTACTTAAATTAGGAAACTGTTATAATGTACCTAGTTTGACTAGAAACATTATCTCTATATCTAAGTTTAACCCGTTGCGGGTATACCTTTATATTCTAGAACACTAAGTGTTTTTTTATAAAGATGATATCGAGATAAACACATTAGATGTGAATAACAGTATTTATATTTAGAATATAAATTAATCTCATACATATAGCATGACAAATAAATAGCTCAAACTGAATTAATCACATGAGACTTATTTATGGCATTGTTGTCTGAGACACATAAACAAGACTTGTATATCCACATTTTTGAAGAGTGGGTACTAGGACAGATTTGATTCTATTCAAATGATGTCTACGAATCTAGTTTAATTAGGCAAAGTGCCTAAAACATCTTTTACTTGGTAAAAGTGCAAGTGCCACCGATCTGTTAGCCCTCGTTCATAGTGACGTAAGTGGGCCCATATCTAGCTAGGCTAGAGGTGGATATAAATACTTCGTAACCTTTACGGATGTGGCATCGCGTTATGGTTATGTGTATCTTATGAAACACAAGTCAGAAACTTTTAGAGTTTCAACTCGAAGTAAATAGACAAACTGACTAAAGTATTAAACTGTCACGGTTAGACCGTGGTGGAAAATACTTAAGTAATAAGTTTCTCGAATATTTGAAAGAGTATAGTATTCTTTCATAAATGACTCCTCTTGGAACACCTCAATTTAACGGTGTGTCCGAACAGAGAAACCGAACTTTGTTGGACATGGTAAGGTTAATTATGAGTCGCTTTGAGCTACCATTTTCCTTCTAGGGATATGCATTAAACAGTGCAATACTTATTTTGAATAAGGTTCCATGAAAAATCCGTTAGACAGATTTCATATTAGATATGAACAAGAAAGAAACCGGGTTTTCTCATTCATGAAGATTTGGGAATGCTAGGCATATGTTTGGATGATACCAAACTGAAACCCAAATCGAATAAGTGCCTAATTTGTAGGTTATCCTAGGGAAACCAAAGTATAGTACTTATACAACTTACAAGAGAACAATGTAATTGTTGCTCTCCATGCGGTTTTCCTAAGAGGAATACAAATATACAGTGGTAAGTGGGAGGAAAGTAAAACTCGATGAAAATCGGAGTAATACTGTTCTAGGCACCGATTCCTTAATGGAACACAAACAGTTCATCAGGGATGAAACTGTAGCACAATCTTCAAATACACAAGAACCGCGCAAGTCAGAGAGAGTCATAAAACAACCTGGGAGGTATGAGTTTCTGATCTCACCTCGTAAAGATGTCAATCTTATTGAGGAACACGAACCGGCTACGTATGAGGAAGTGATACAAGGTATCGACTCCCTATTATGGCAAAGTGCCATGAAGTTCGAAATGGATTCCATGTATACTGACCAAGTTTAGACACTGGTTGATGTACCGGAAGGCATTGTGCCTATTGGTACTATATAAGTCTTCAAGAAAGACATACATGGATGGAAACATACCAACATACAAAGCTAGGCTTGTAGCGAAAAGGTATCGTTATCAACATTGTGTCGATTACGACGAAACTTTTACTCGTCGCCATGATTAAATCCATTTGGATAATGCTTGCTAATGCTGCATATTTCATTTATGAAATATGGCAGCTGAACGTCAAAATCGCTTTCCTTAAACGGAAACATATTGGAGGATGTTTATCAACATCCTGACGGTTTTATCGTACCAAAACATGCAAACTAGGTTTGCAAGTTAACTCAATCCATTTATGGATTGAAGCAAGCATTACGTTCTTGGAACCAACGTTTTGATAAGATCATAATGGTATATGATTTCATTCAAAACGAACATGATTCTTGTGTATATAAGAAGGTTAGTGGGAGCGCACTGACAATGATTGTCCTATATAATGATGACATATCATTTCTTGGAAATGACATTCCCATAATACAATCGGTGAAAGCTTGGCTTTCATGAAAATTCTCCGTAGATTACTTGGGAGAGACAACCTTTATTCTAGGAATAAGGATCTACCGGGATATATCTAAAAGTTGTTGGCACTCTCCGAGAACTCGTATATTGAAAGATATGTACGCGACTTGTTGTCTCATATGCTTTGAGCATATGGAGTCACAATCAGGCCAATCCAAGTGATAGTCACTGGAGTAAAGTTAAGAACATCCTTAAGTATCTTAGATGAACTAATGATGCGTTCTTAATTTATGGAGGAGGAGAACTTGAAGTGACTGGGTTCACCGTTGTAAGTTTCCAAACCGACAAAGACGACTGTAAGTCGCAATAAGGGTACTATATAGTTTGAATAACGGAACAGTGAGCTGGAAATCTTCCAAGCAAGATACTGTTGCCGAATAAACAACAAAAGCGGAATATTGCTGCAGCTGAGGCAGCAAAATAAGTAATTTTGGATCTGTAAAATTCCTAATTAGATTAAGAGTAGTTCTGTTAGCAGCTGGGTTATGCTACATCACAGGCTAAAGAATTAATGGTCTCATCAACGATCCAAGTATATACTTCAACTATTTCATTTGATTCATCGGATCATACATCGTGGTGATGTGATGATCGAATAAATCACATCAGATGCTAACATTTCAAATCCGTTGACGAAAGCAGTTTCTCAGCAGAAGTTTGAGCGACCCGTACATAGTTCAGGTGTAAGACACTTGAGTGATTGGCTATAGGCAAAGTGGGAGATTATTGGACAATTATGACCCATAACATCACTATTTGTACAGAACATGGTGTTGTTGTACAAATTAATTATGTGACAAAGGAAATTGCTCTTTTATCATTTGTAATTGGATTACCGGGATATATAAATGATAAAAGTCCATATGATTAGTTCCAGATTAATAAGATATGAGACAATATTAATCCACTAAGGTTTAATCATTAAAATATCTCTAGTCGTAGTATTATCGAGATTGGACATCGATAATGCGGAATAGACTAGTATTGCACTTGTGCGTATTATGAGAACATAATGGCATAGTTCTCATATATTTAGGTATTGGATACTCATTCAAGTGTAATAGGAGGTTGTGTTTACCGATGGTACGAAAACAGCTTCGCTCTGGATAGACCCATCGGAATCTCATTGGTAGTATGACCATGTGTCTATGGGAGTCCGAATCAGGGTAGGTGTATTTGGTCTTAACTTGAGACTTGCATCGCTAATACTTGCGACAATCAATATACTTTGGTTTTGGTCGTCCGGAGCTTTAACAGGTTCTGTGTAAACCTCTTCTGGGTATACTGAGAATCGTAGTGTATTGGGTGTGATGTCAAGATAGAAGTATCACTCCATTCATATGGAGATGATGATCACGCAGGATACGAAACTAGTACTCTTTATTACTGCAGTCAACGGGATAATATGACTAGGTCATGATTATCCGATTATAGAGACTAGTTACCAGAGATCCGATATATGTTTCGTACGGGACAGACACAATTCCAGCCTCAGGCCTAGCATGTGACATCCGATACTGGATCGTAATACGCAATACTATGTATACTACGCCTGACATAGATTACATATTCCTTTAAGAATATTTCTGGAGAATTGGGTAGACATAGTGCTTTGCAAGAAGCCAACCATGTCTCGTAAATCGGTAAAAATATAGTACGAGGTACGTACGTGTTCGGATAGTCCGACGACCGGATTCACTGCCAACATATCCAGGGATCTCATGGGTCGTTTCCCGTAGATTCACCGATGACGTATGATTTGAACATAATTAATCTGGGATTAATTACGGATAGATTTTATCTGGGATAAAATTCAATTAATAGAGAGAGAGAGTGTTTGGAATTAATCGATAAAATTCAATTATAAAATTCCATAATTAATTTGGAATTAATCGATAAAATAATATATTCGATATATTAAATGAAATTAGATTTCATAACGGAATTAAAATTAGATTTTAATTCGGGCGAACGAGTTAATTTAGAATTAATTCGCAAGTGATGTGAATAGTAATTTTGCTAGGCATAATTATTTAATTAAATTTGATTTAATTACGTCGTAACGAAAGTTCGTTAATTCGGAATTAACGAACCTGAGCCCGGGAGTGTTTGCGGCCCACTCGGATTTTGAATTCAAGTGGGGCCCACAAGTCACATCACAAGTCACATCAACTAGTCACTTTGCCTAACTTTTTGGTGATGGATTTAGGTGGGTGGTTGATAACTTGTAAAACACACAAGTTGATGGAATGAAATACTATTACCTAATATTAGATATTTTGGTATATCTTTTATTTTGATTTTAGAAATCAAACACACAAGTCAACACAACTTCTTCACTCTCTCTCTCCCTCACGGCATTGAGCCATTTTTTCTCTCCCAAATATTTTCCTTCTTGGCCGAGAATCAAAGAGGAAGAAACTTGGTGATTTTGTTGCAAAATCTTCATTGCTAGCACATCAAAGAATCATATAAGGTGATAGGGAAACTTCTCCCATTGAGCTTGGAATCAAAATATTAAAGCTTGGAGCTTGGAGATCAACATTCAAAAGGAAGCTTGGAGACTTAAAGGGAGCAAAAGTTTTGTGATCAACGCATCCTATATCCGATCGTTGTAAGTATATTTCTGATATACTTCTTCTTGTATTCACATGATTTTATGCTTAATGATCTTGGTTTGACCTAGAAAACCCAACAGCAAATAGGTTGTTCAACATCCTCATCTTCCAATAACTATAATCGGTTCCAGTGTATAATGAATTTCTATTTGTTGAAAAATCGTCGGCTAGATTTGTTGTGTAGCTTGTAGAGGCCATGATTGATTCTCAGAAGGTTAGGTCTTAGTTGACAATACCTCGCTCTGATACTAATTGAAATTACCTACAAGCACTCAACAAGAAATCTCCATATAACCAATAGGGGTGAATTAGGTAATAGCCTAAATATATGGAATACAAAATCTTTTCTATTTTACGCTACTAAGCTAGTAGCTTTACCAATTAAGCTTAGTGATCAATTTCTGAACTTAATGTATTTAACAATTAATACCCAAAAATAAGTTTCTAAACAATATGCATATATAAAATAAAACTTTCAATAAATAAAAGAGTAAATGTTAGAGAAATTGACACTGATAATTTATAGTGGTTTGGCCAACAATGCATATGTCCACTCCTCCAAGCTGTGCTTGAAGCTTTCCACTAAGTTGAATTTATAACTTACACCGAATTTTCCGTGGCGCACTCGTGACCAAGAGTTTTGTCCCCTAGGCTCACTCCAAACATTTACACAATAGTTTTATCCCTGGGTTCACTCTTAAACCATTACAATGAGTTTTCTCTTTAGGATCACTCACAAACCTTTTACAACAATCACCCTTTTGAGTATACATACTCAACAATGGATTTCTCAACCTCAAGTGTTTAAATAAGAAAATTTATAACACACTTGGGCACTCACAAAAGATAAGAAGATTCAAGATGTGAGTTTATAACTCAAGTATCCCAAGCTCATTCAATGATAATGAAAGTGCAGTGTGCTTACTTTGATTGTGGTGAGAGTGTATGATGATGAAGGTTTAAGTTACTATCAATGTTTTTGCCTTAGAGAAAATTGTATGAATGTGTTAGGACTTGGTAAAAATGAAATTGGGGCTCAATATATAGTGAGGGTGAAAAACTGCCCCAACTCTCTGTCTGAAACCGATATGCCAGTCTACACGGGCCGGTATATCGATCCTACAATTCAAACGACTATATGACTGTTGAAGGTTAAAGCGCACATATCAGATTACTGACCGATATGACTGTTAGCTCACCGGTATGGGTATGAACCGTCCCGATTCCAATAGCTATGCAAACTCCAACTGACCGATGTGAGAGAAGGTATGGAGTAGCCATATTCCATAGAGCATGCAAATCTGCCCAATGTAGAGTAGGGTCACAAGTATGCCGGTATCAGGACTAGTATGCCAATCTTCGTGTAGAAATCACACAATTTTAAGATTAAAAATATTATGCACTTGACCCTAATACATCTAAATTAATATGCATGAGTTTTATGAGCTTAGAGTACTTAAATTATAAACTTAATTACAATGAGAGCCCTAAGCTATAAGACTACACAAGATATTCTTCATTTTGATACTTGAGTCTTCACATCCATCATACTCTTCATTACCAATTTCTTCGACATCTTTATGTAAGCTCACTAATGCGTGTCGAAGTCTTCCGCGTTGCATCATCATAATCCTTCATTGAGTGTTATGGCACTAATAGTTTGAATAACAATGAAATCTTCAATCTTATTTGAAATTAGGTTTTTGCATTTTGAGTAAAAAATTTGGAACAATTTTTTGTTCCAAATAGAAAATCGAGTCAGGATGAAATAAATCAGTTGGAATCGGGATGATTTTCATCCAGAATCCCAATTTTTTCCTAAATAATCTCGAATATGATTGAATTTGAGTTCCAAAACCATTTGGTCTGGAAATTCGTTATGTTTTTTGTCCGAGTCAAAAATCGACATGACATACAAAATCTTTGGCAAAAAATCTTGAATCTTGATTGAAACCGGGTATTTTGTACTTTCAATATAGAATTCGAGACGATTTTTCATTTCTAACACAAATTGAGTCATGATTTGGAATTAAAAGATCGGTTGGAATTGAGACGATTTTCATCCCGAATCCTAATTTTTTCTAAAAAAATCTCAAATCTCAACTAGATTTGAGATCCAAAACCATTCGGATTAGAAATCGCTATGATTTTTCATCCAAGTAAAAAATCAACACAATATTTTGAATAATTTTTCGTCCCAAATTTATAATTGGTAAGAGTTGACAAATGAAAAATAGAGGTAATTTATTAATGATTAATGATACAATTTTCCTATATTAATGAATCCATTTTCCTTTGTTTGTTAGGAATTCGTGATGGGTAGATTTTTATTGTTGTTTACCGTGTTAGGCGTTGTCCTAATTACAATTGATTATTAAATTATCCTAAGTTGTTTATTTCGAACCGATGTATGAATATATTATCGATTTAATCCAGTTGATCAAGGAATGAAAATTTTCATTAACTGTATTTAATATATACCACTTACCCCTTAATGTTTTTGTAAAATCCCTTTACCTCTAACCTGAAAATTTAAGATTTTTTTTACCATTGTACCCTTGAGCCTTAAATACTAATGACAGCATGATTATTGAATGATTTGTAGTTAATTTCATTCCATAGCAATAATATTCATCAAGCAAACATTTGAACCACCATTTACCACTTTTAACCTCCCTACAACTCCTATTATACTTACTTCATTATTATTTTATGCCCATAGTTGTTGTATTTGGACACATATTCAACATATGATGATTAATTTATTAATATAAGATATTATAAATATGAATATCATAAATTCATTTTGGTTTGATTATTGTCTTACGCTAACGCATCAAGGATTGACCAGATGTCATTTGATGCCAAAAGATATACTAAAAATCATGTCTTTTAGAGGCAATCTTTGATTGCCTATAAATAAGACACGATTTCTTCATAGTTAAATAACATTTTCTTTTGAATAAGTTCTTAAGTAGATAGTTAACAAAATATTGTGTTCATCACTAAAGTTTTGTTATATCTTGATATGAATTTGTCTGTAACTTTTACAATACATAATGAGGGTAAATATTATTATAAGACAGTGTTATACACGTCTCAAAAATATATTCTCCATTGTTTTTCTTCAACACTCATAAATATATGATTTTACTTCATACTTTATACACTTTTTTTTTTTGATAAGTAAATAGAAGATTTCACTTCATACTTTATACACTTGAAATATAAGAAATAATAGAATTGGGGGAATGAGTCCTTCTCCCAGAGGCAATCTTTGATATTGATATTCTCCCAGTGTCGGCACCAGCCTCGGCTCCATATGGTGCGCCAACTGCTGATGCTCCAACTGAAGCGATGGCTCTGCTTCTCCAAAATATTTCCCAGGAACAAATTCTTCTTAGAGCAACATCAATTAGGTATTTGGAGTCAGCTGATTTTTGCATTCTTCGGTTGGATGGTCTTGTTTTTGTAAGAAATAAGATTTTTGTTGAGTATTTACTTAATTTGTTAAAAAGGATATATCTATCTTAATTTGTTAAAAAGGATATATCTATATTTGGTTCATTTAATTTGTTTTTTTAATAATTTTTTTTTGTTACATCATGTGATTGAAATTTTGTATCAGAATATGAGTTATTGTGCTACTAATCTTCATTATTCAAATTAATTGCCATATGCATGATCTCTTTTATTTGTATTTGAACACACTGAAATATTGATTATGCTTCACTCAAGATAAAAACTTAAGGACTTGAATTCAGTGTTGAACTAAATTTAACCCGTCTATAATATTCTATTCGCATTTTCATTATTATCTGTTAGTTGTCCATGATTACGTCAATATATTCATTTTCTTTTTCTTATATGTATTCATTTCCTGTTACGCATGAATATTTTATTTATTTCTATTTTATTGTCTATTTTATTTAATATTCTTTTCAACATTTTTCAAAATCATAACAAAAAAAAAAAAAAATCAGAATAAACAATCAGATAAATCTAAGAATTACGTATTAAAATTATACTACAAAATGGCGTACAAGTGTATATTATCTAAATTAACATGTGTATAAGGGTTTGAAGTAAACAATTTATTGACGGCTGTTTTTTGTTCCAATGATAATTATCCAAACCTTATCCAAGTAATGAATTTGTTTGGTTAGTAGGGAACCAAATCAAATTTGGAAAGCAGATAAAAAATCACAGAAAAAAATGATTTACGTGGTTCGGTGAAGAGTAGCTCCAACCTACGTCCACGAGGTAAAATAGAGTAATTTTATTACTTGTTCGGGGTTTAAACCGATCAGCTTTCTCTTGCTATCACTAAGCTTTTATAGCTTTTTACAAGTAGTGAAATATGAAAATTGCTAACCAAAGAGTCAATCCTTGAATCTGAATCTCCGATTCCTTTATATAGGTTTCCAAATTTACTATTCCACCAATCCATGATGTCAGCTCATGTCACCATGTCATCGTCGCCCATGCTAATTTTCCCCAACCACTCTACGAACAGTTGCTCTGACCTCTGACTCAACCACCTTCTGTCAGCAAAAACCTATCATTCCAACCTTTTGGGAACTGCTACACGTTCTGTCGACGTGACAACCTGTGATTCAACCACTCCAATACTGTTCCGTCTGGTAGTGCCATTTCCCAATGAGAGCCGTTGACTTACTCTTGTCACATCAACCTTCTAGAAGCCCAAATTTCCAAGTAGGGCCTCAACCTCAGTCCCCGAGTTTGCATGCCGAGGTGAATGATGTTGGATCAAATCTTCCTTTCTTCAGTAAGGTCAGGTCGGCAAGTTCAAACAAACTCGGGTCAACCTCCACTAATGCTCAAATGATGCCAAATCTAGTATTTCTTCTTCAGGTCAGGTCGGTATCCCAACACTTCATCAACCGGTACTACCCTCGGTAAGACCCTTTCGTTCAATGGGCTCAGGTCCTTCATCCGACTTATGCCTCTCTAGGCCCTCTTCATTCTCCTAGCCAAGTCCCACAATAACTGTCCCCGGTAGTCAAGCTCAGTCTCAAATCGAGGTGAAAAACCACCATCAACATATGCCCCCTAGTTCTCGGTATCAATGAATCAGTGAGTTGGTGCCGGGAACTTCAAAAAAGATGGTGGTTCAGATCAGAACTATGTTATCGGGTCGCATCGCGCAACTACTCATACTGCAATATCTCTCGAGTCAAGAAGGTATACATATTGCCAAAGATTCCCTTTTTTGTAATGTTTGCCTCTCTTTCACCGCCAACTGAAGAGTCTTCGTAGGGTTTCTGGATCGTCCCTAGGAAGATGTGAAGGTTTAATGGTCTTTCTTAAATGCCTGTCACATCCGTCATAATTTCTTTTTGATTCGTCTCCCCGAGATGTCGTGCACTTGTGACTTGGCGCCAAAAACTTAAGACATGTGGCTTCGCTCTAAGCCTTTCATTTGATTTCAACAGTCATGATCTCATTCACATGTGTCATTGATCCCGTGTACTTGCTTCAATCTGATTTCGACCATCATGCGCTTACCTATTTAAAGGTCGTTCCTCTTCATTTTTTCCTTTTAGCACTTCATCCGCTCCAGCACAATAGTTTCAGACCTTCAAACAAGCCTCTGCAACTCAGATCTTCTCAACTTCAGACACCCTTCACTACCATCTTTCAGCACAGTAAGTTCGTTCTTCCCTAACTATTTTTCTTTTCCCCGTTCATGTTGTTGCTTATGATAATGGTGGTAACCTGCTTGGCAGATATGTTTCTATATTGTTTTTCTGGGTTTTCGTAGTGAATGACGATCTATGAGTGGTTGTTTGGTGTGAGTATGCTTCTGGTTTGTGTGTGTATCTGAGTGTTTTTCTGAGTTTTTCGTTATGGGTAGAAATAATGAGTTTCTAGGGTCTTTGGTGCGTTTGCTCTAGTTGCGTTATGCAAATTTATTATTCTGCCATTGTTAGGGTGCTTATAGCCCTTTAGGGTTAATCACTTGGTAGAGATGATTACACAATGAACCCTAGCCCTTCACTGCTAAGCTCTACTAACCATAAGATTAGATTTTCGAACTAAGTGCTCTGAACTAACCTTCTTCCTTGGGTCTTACCTTGACAGGAATATCGGACTCAGAGTCTTCCTCACCAACTCCCCTAAACACCCTACCTCCTATCGTGCAATCCTTATATCTAAATAAAATCAATCATATCAAACACCCTACCGTATGAAGAAATAAAATCAATCATATCATCGAAGGGTGCCCCAACCCGAGCCAAGCCACCCCGAACTCAACTTCGTTAATCTAGACATGGATCAGAATTCAACAATAACCGAGGCCGAGCTAGACCAGTTGAAGACAAGATTCAACATCCTCGAGGCCATCACTCTGAGTGTCTCAGAAGAACGGGATCAAGCAAGCCGACCTCGCGACAATCAAGTGGCTCTTTGCACGACCTTCTTTGATATGAGACTACGCTTGCCCTTGCAAGGGTACTTCGCAAAGATGCTAGCATCAATGAATTTGGCCCCGTGTCAACTAAATTTGAACGGGTGGAGATATTGGCGGGGCTCTACGTGGTCTGGAGTAGAGCAGGACTATGGGAGCCGTCGGTACCTGAGCTTAAAAGACTTTATAGGATGAATGTCAATCCGAAAGAGTACAAGGGTTGGTATTACCTCTCCATTTATGTCAGGGCTCCTCATATAACACAAACCTCCCAGCCACCAACAAGAACTGTAGGGGTTTTAAGGGCAGAAATCTGGTAACGCAGCGGAATAGTGGAAAATCAAAATTTTCCGATTTTAAAATTTTTCTTGGATCAATTAAATAAACTTATTTATTTAATTACCCAATTGTCAAATTCTGAAAAATTACACAAGAGATCAAATTTCTTGGTATTACCGAAATGCCCCAATACTTTATAAATTGCTCATTTTAGTCCTAAAATTATCAAATATAATTTTGGATGATTCTAAATCACTTCTAAAATAATTTTCAACATATCCAATACATCAAAATCAGATTTGTAATAAATCCCCAAATTTAAGCTTAATTGTCGAGAGCACCCTTGCTTTTGGTTTATTTGCAATTTAGTCATTTTATGTTCAAAACATGCCAAGATTAAATCCAATCAACCCAAAAATTTACATGCATCATATACTCTATAATACATCACATATATGAAAAGCCCCAATTTTAGAATGGGTTATGAACCCTAATTTTTCAATTTCATCAAATTGACCAATTTTACCAAATCTTTAAAATCCAACACTTTAATCCATTCAATACTTCACCAAACAAGCCTCACCACTTTGAAATAACTCTAGAACAATTCTAGGTCACCAAGGAGTGGCTTAACAACTATAGAATGGCAACTTGATTTCCAAAGAATCAAAAGTAAGCCTTTGAAACCATTTCAAGGTTACTTACATGCATAGATCTATTCAAGTTCACAATTGGGTAAGGCGTTTAACGCCTATATGACCTAGCCTCATATGCCAAACTTCAGAATTATTAACAACAGGTAAACTACGTTTATTAACTCCAGTATTTAAAATATCTTTAGAAGTTTGCAATGTGTAATGACCATGCTGGTTTGGACAACAAAGGATCTGAATATTACGTTTATCATATAAATACAAAGAATATGTCTTAATATTACTATGATAACCTTCTGTATCCAATACAAAAAGAGATATAATATTAGCTACACATCCTGGTACAAAGTAGCAGTCATATAAAAAAAAGTGTCATATTCGGCAAAGAGATCTCGCATACTCTCATTGCAACTGCATCCGGAGAGTCTCCACTCCCAAATCGCAACTGCATCTCTCCAGGCTTCAGTTTCTTACTTTCCTTCAGCACCTGCAACGAATTGCAAATGTGAACATGACAAGTAGAATCTAAAATCCAACTGGATGTAATGGCTTCACAAGCCAAATAGATATCAATAACTGGAAAAATAAATGTACCTGATGTAGATGTTCTCTCCTTCCTTAGCTGGGCAATGTAGTCAGGACAGTTATTTTCCAATGCCTGACTTTGCTGCAGTGATGGCACTTATCGTCAGAAGCCCTCTTGGGCTTAGCTATCTTTCCCTGTGGTTGAGAACCAAAACCCTTCTTCTTCTTCGCTTTCGTCTTCTTTCCTTTGACCAGGTCTGAGAAGAAGCAGAAAATGAAGTAGATTTCAGAGGGCGAGTCGGTACTCCCTTCCTTAAGTCCTCTTCCGCATCCTATGCAGTTCATGGTAGGTATAGATAATCCCATTCATGTTGAAGTACATCACGAATTGGCGATATGAAGCTGGGAGCGAACCAAGAATGACACTCCTGCCGAGAATGTCATTCAGAGGGAGATTATGTTTCCTCAGTTGATCGATCAAATCAATCATGTGAAGAACATGCGAGCTCACCGCTTGCCCTTCGTCCAGTCGCGCATGGAACAGTTCCATCGCAACTTTGTGAACAACAACTTGTTCTTGGTTCTGAAATGATTCTCGTAATCGCGTCATCATACTATACGCATCTAACATGCCATAGTATTGTTTCTTGAGTCCCGGTGTTAGCGAACTTAAGATGTTTGATTTAAATTTTAATTCATCATCTTTCCAAGCTTGGAAAACTTGGCGTTCCTCCGGTGTTGCATCCTCAGCCACATCAATGGGCAGTGGACCCTCAAGAACATATGCCAACTTCTCAGAATCAAGGACAATCCTCAAATCCAAGTCCCAATCAGCGAAGTTCTCAGCGCATTTGAGTTTGTTCATTTGTTTCTTTTTATGTTTCAGATAGCTCTTGAAGTACTTCCATGATGGAGGTAACTTTTCAATGATTGTGGCAACTTGAAACATCTCGCAGAGTTTCATTTCCTCATCCACTATTTCATGAATGATTAACTGTAGTTCACCCAACTGAGACATCACCGTCTTTGAATCTGCCATCTTGTAGTCCAGGAACTTACCCACGTCAAATTTCTTATGTCCGACAGCCTCTGTTTTGTATTTCTTCTTGAGAGATTCCAAAGAATATTCGCAGAAGTCATGCCTTGGAACACATTGTACATGGTATTGTCAAGTCCTCCCAAGAGGCAATTCTTGCACAAGAAGTCGTCTGATTACCATGTCTCTTATCGCAGTTGCTTGGCTATTTTCGTTTCTCCCTCCACAGGACCCGGAGAATATTTGAGATATTTAGTCAACTGTAGTGTTGTCAGGTTGAAAAATATTTTATTCTGCCACTATTTGAAGTTTGCTCCATCAAACTTATCCGGTTTCTCTTAATGAGCGACCGGTACTGTGATATTTCCGCTAGCCATGTGTAACTATAAAAACTAACAGTAAACAATAAGTTTACAAAAGACAAATGGCATAACGATCAACCGTATTATCTTATTTAAGTAATACAGTAAGAATCCACTTATTGTTATATTGGACAATAATACCAAATAACACAAGTCCTTGAATTTATGACTAAAGTTTCTTATAATAAGTGAATAAAGAAAGATTCTCATAGGACGAGGGGGTCCGATGTAACCAATTAAATCTCTGCCCACTTAGGCTCTTATTACAATGTTGACAGAATTTCCTTAACCACTTTCTCAATAGAATATCTTAGACTTTCAATCTTAGTGTTCACTTCAATTCACAAGTAAATTTATATGTATATATATTTATAATTCCATCAAGTTTGGATGGAATTACTTGTGTAAAATTACACTTTTAATTCTCAGCCATGTATGCAACACACAATTAATTCTCAACTTTATCATAATAAGAGTTAGGTGTATGCTTGTGATAATTGAATATCCTAATATTAACTTAAACCGATACTACTAAGTTTATTAAAATTCAGTATATGATTTTACTAAGTTAACATTATTACATATATTCCATAAGGCTAATTCCATGTATATCATACTATAATATAGATTAATCTAAGTTTATGTTATTAATTTTTTACTTTAAAAATTCCAGGATTAACAAGCGTTACTGTCACGTTTGTTCATCTGTTCGAACGAAACAACCCAGTGAGTTCACGTTTGTGTAGCGTTTGTAGACGCGTTTGAATGAAACTTTCCTGAGGAATTGCGTTCGAGTTATGTTTGAAGACGCATTCGAACGTTCCATTCCAGAAGACTAGCATTCGAGTTGCATTTGAATGCAAATGCGTAAAACAGAATTTTTTACCTACGCGTCCGTTGGGCGTTCGAACGCCCATGCTTATTTTTTCATGCACATAACACATTTTCCAGGAAGAAGACACTTAAATACATGCAAAACAAATCTAACAACACATAGAAAGTAATAAGTTCTTAATATTGTTGGATAATATGTGTCATTAAAAAAGTTTAACATGTAAATTATCAAAATCAGAACAATAACCAAAAGACTTAGAAAAATCTGGAAAAGTTTGAAGATGATAAAAACTGTATCCAAGTAGAGTTACCTATGTCCTTAAGAACTTATTCGCCCCGCCTCGGTGCTCCACGGATCTCTTATGGCTAACATTATGCCAGGATTACTTGGATGCTTCTTGTAGAATGGACACTCATTTCACAAGAATTTGAACAAGGACAAATGGTGGGAACTCTTTTGATTAAGAAAAATCAAGACCTCTTAATATGCAAGACTTGTAAGAGAATGTATAGGAAAATTCAGTGAATTGAAAATGAGAATCCAAGGCCTTATTTATAGACATGGAATGTTACCATTGAAAATGTACCGTTACGTCAATTAAGACAATTCCTAAGGATTTGTTCTTTCCCCTTAAAGAACATATAATTTCATTTAAATGCAATGGTTTAATCTCTTCACTTAAGGATTACATCCTTACATTTCCTATATAAACTCTTATAACCATATTTAGAAAATTTTCCTACACTTCTAACTCCCGCAAACTATCCAGACCCCTTCTCTGGTTGGGAACTTCATCTTCAAGTAGTATCTTGACATTGTTGCTCTCGACTTCATCATGAAAGGCCTTCCCAAAATAACTTGATAGCTGCTTAGACAGTCTACCACAGTGAAGTCCATCATCATTATCTTGGTATTAGGGGCCGTTCCAATGGTCATTGTAAGCTTCAATCGACCCAGAGGAACAACCATTGCTCCTCCAAACCCATACAATGGGGTTGCATCCTGAAGCAAAATGGTGAACTCTACACCCGAGCTATCCAATGCTTTCTTAGATATGATGTCTATTTCACACCCTGGGTCCATCAACATCATTTCCACCTCCAAATCACCAATCAATACATCATCATGTTGATAACTCATGCCCTGAGTGTCTTCTTCCGTAAAAATTATTGGAACCAACCTGGTTTTTTGTATCCTCAGGCTTCTCGCCGTAGTCATTACCTCATGATCGTTGATGCGGTAATAGTTATTTCTTGCTCGGTTTGAATCTCCGGCTAATGTCATTCCTCCGACTATGGTGAACATAGGCCTTTGCTCCCATTGTTGCCTGATTCTCATAGTCTCATGATCAATACAATCCTTGAGGTAGCCATTTCTCACCAAGTCTTCCACCTGATCCTGCAAGTCCCTGCACTGTCATGTCCTCTTACATTGTGGTTTACACAACAAGCCTTGTGATCTTTCTTCTAACCCGATAATCTTCTTGGGTTGGGCTCAGTCAGGAGTCTCTTATCCTGGATCTTCTGAGCTATCGACGCCGATGATCTATTGAGGGTAGTGTACATCATGCCCTTAGCAACATGAACGACTTTGACCGATAACCTATTTTCTGGTGCTGGATTACCCTGAATAGTTGACCTATACTCCCTTAGCCTTAGGACCGGTCTTCTCTGACATTCACCAGTATCACGTCGATTCTCCTGTCTTAACGCCTTTATTGCCCGAGCAGTGCCCCATCGGGCTATCTTCTCATTTTCTTCCAGTAATACAAATTTCATCGTCTGTTCTAGTACCGCGGCATAGTCGGACACCTATTAGATCCTTAGGTGAGACCACAACTTCCCAACCTTCAAAGCTCATTTAAAGCGCTCCAACATCTCTGGGACTGATACGCCCCGACCTTCAACCAAGTTGTTGTATATGTCGATGAAACTCTTTAGGGGATCTTCATCCCTCTACTTCATCATCCTTAATGACCAAACAGTATTCCTAGGTGCGCATGCTCTTTTGAAATGGCGCACGAAGAATTTCCTCAACTGTGAAAAACTTCCAATGCTCCCCGGGTTCAGGTTTCTGAACTACAAGCTAGACGCCCCCCAAGGTTAGAGGGAAAACCTTGCAAACTGCCTCTCCGACCACGCCTTGGATTTCCATAAGCAGAGCAAATTTCTCAATATGAGATCTAGGGTTTGTGTTACCCTTATAGGTGTCCATCGCAGGCATAGGTAATCTCATTGGGAACTCTGTCCCTAGCACTTCTTTAGTGAATGAGGATGCTGTCTGTTGGAGCTGGTGCTTAGAGTGCCAATGTGAATAATGTATTGTAAATTTTATTTTTTATTAATAAAATAACTATATTTTCATTTCATACCTTATTAATGGTATTGTCATTATGCATATTAGATTGATATATAAATATACAAAGAATGACATCGACCTTAGAATAGTCTTATAGTAATATTGGAAACTAGGTGGTCCAACATTAGGATAAGTATTATTATTGTAAACTATTCTTAAAGTAAATATTCATAATCAATAGTTTTGGAATACGGTTGAATTCCTATAACCTAGAAGAAGAACACATGTCGTATATTGGAATTGGAGTTCCAATGGTTTAAATCCGATATACTATGAGCTTTGGAAGCTCGTATAGACTTGTGGGTATTGGTTTAACCGAATACTGAATGACTCACAAGTGATTCCTAATAAATAGAAGTACACACCACCGTCAATAGGAATCTCATCGAGTCGAGTAGGATATGTGATCATTTGATTGTAGGATAGTATTGATTTTGTGTGAGATCCTCCATATTTTGATGCCATATATGTCAGAAACCTTTCATGGTCTGGCTCTAGATATTCATTGGGTGTGGACCGAATCACTCGTTAAATAAGTGCGAATCAAGATAAACTCCGTCGGCCCGTATGTGTACCATAATTGGTTTAGGTATCCTTGTAAGTAAGTCACGATTCTTAAAACTTTGGCCAAAGCCGATCACCTAGGGTGGATCACATCAGTTGTAAAGAATCGTGGACATGTCTACATGAGATGCGTGCTTTGGAAACTTGGCGATGTATTCTATGTTTCTTAAGCACAACTCGGATAGCCTACGACAGAGGGATTGTTAAACATATGTTATGACCTCAACTTGTATAGTTCAGAAATGTCGTTCGTGTTCTTCGCGAATTCAGAGGTGGCCGAATTGCGTACATATTAGCTAGGCTTATATGACGAACGTGTAGCCGATTATTTTTATAAAAGATAATATTCGATATTATAATTATCAACTAAGATAATCAAGTGTTATTGGATAACATTGATTTTTTACTTTGACCTAATTGGATTAATTCATGCATATATGTATTTAGAATGCATGTATGTTAGTTGTATAACATTTTTTGTGGTTTGTTTTGATGTTAAAATTGGTTTTAAGGTGTATTGAAATGAAATGTTAAAATTGGTTTTAAAGTGTTTAAGATTGATTTGAAGGTTGAAATTATTCACTGCCTAGGGGATCGTCGCGACACTGACCTTCCAGCGTCGTGACATTGAGCATCAGACCTAGGAGCGTCGCGACTCCCACTCTTCCGCGTCGCGATGCCGAGATGTTCAGCTCTCGTAGTTGCTCTCGTACTTTGGAATGTCTCGACTCCCAAGGCTCTGCACCGTGACTCTAAGGGCTGATAAACACTAAAGTTTTATTTTCTCCATTCCGGAGTTTCCAGACTCCGATTTGGTCCCCGTTTTTCCTACGGACTCATATTGAAATGTAGTTTTCATTAAAATATTTTAAATTTTTTTAAAACACACCTATACCTGATATCCTTGGGTTAGACTCACTTCCACTGCGCGGGACACCAATCCGACCCTAGGGTTCCATAACTGTCCCAAAACTGCCTCCATATCTCAATCACCCCGAGAACCACCCCGCTGGCTCTCTTCCCATTTCTTCATCTCTCTCTAAAACAATTCTCTCATTTGGCTTTTGGTATTCCCTTCCCCTCAACTAAGGGATTCTTTATACTCGCTTTTCCGGACGTGGTATCTCCCACTACTGGCAACTTTACGCCTCTGTTCCGGATATTGCCTTAACTCGTTTTCCCCAAAATAAAGACTGTTACCAGAAGATCTGGGGTTTGCCTACCTTATTCCTCCTCTCATTGTTCCTCTGCAAGTGTTGCCTGAGCCACAACCACTAACCTTACCTTACGGGCAATCTTTCTCCCCATTTCTCGATTTCCTTCCATACCAACTACCCTCTTTCTATTAGCAATCTCTTCCATCTTACTGGGGCCTCCCCAATCTTGCTCCCCTGTCCCCTTCTCCAACTTCTCAATTTTCTCCATCATGATTTTCATAAAGGCTTGCGTCACCTCATTTTCCTTTTGTGCATTCTCTATTTCCAATCGCAAATTTTCTTCCATCTATTCCTTCCACTTTGCCGTAGAAGACTCCAAAGCTCTATGGTTATTGTCTTCTGCCATCATGTTACTATTTTTTTTTGTTTATTGTATTGCTCCTCACAGACGGCGCAAACTGTTGACGACTGATTTTCGTTCCAAAGGTAATTTGGAAAATCTACCCCTCGAACAAACCTCCTCCAAGTAGTGAATTTGTTTGGTTAGTATGGAATCAAATCAGACTTAGCTAGATAAAAAATCACAGAGAAAGTGATTTATGTGGTTTGACGGAGAGTGGCTCCAACCAACGTCCATGAGATAAAATGGAGTAATTTTATTATTTACTCAGGGTTTAAACCGACCAGTTTTATCTCCCTATCACTAAGCTTTTATAGTATTTTACAAGTAATAAAATATGAAAATTACTAACCAACCCTTGAATCTGAATCTTCAATTCCTTTATACAGGCTTCTAAATTTACTATTTTACTAACCATAACATTAGCTCATGTCACCCTGTCATCGATGCTCATGCTCAATTTCCCCAACCACTTTGCAAACAGTTGTTCTGGCCTCTGACTCAACCAACTTCTGTCAGCAGAAGCCCATTATTCCAACCTTTTGGCCACTGCTACACGTTCTATCGACATGACAACATGTGGTTTAACCACTCCAATACTGTTCCGTCTGGCATAGTCCTTTCCCAAGAAAATCTGTTGACTTTCTTCTTTCACATCAACCTTCTAGAAGCCTAAACTTTCAAGTAGGACATGCGTCATATGCTTGTAAATATAAGATATCGCGGCCTCAACCTCAGTCTCGGGGTCGGCATGTCGAGGTGAATGGTGTTGGATCAAATCTTCCTTTCTTTAGCAAGGTCGGGTCGGCAAGTTCGAACCAATTCGAGTCGGCCTCCATTAATGCTCAAATGCTGCCAAATCCAATACTTCTTCATCAGGTCGGGTCGATATCCCAATATTTCATTAGCTGGTACTGCCATCGGTAAGACCCTCTCATTCAATGGACTCGGGTCCTTCATCCGACCTCTGTCTCTCTAGGATCCCTTCATTCTCCTGGCCAAGTAAAAAAATTTGAAACTACCATTCCTCGATATTCAAGATCAGCCTCAAATCAAGGTGAAAACCCACCATCAACACAACTATTTTTTTTTCATTATTGTAATTATTATCAGATTTGATAACTTTTGATTTTGGTCATATTTCATATCGACTTTGGTAGCGAGTTATATAAGCTTGGTCTGTTTAATTGAAGAGAGTTTTTCAAGCAGATTTCATCTTATTTGATCCAAAATCAGTTGACTTCCATTTAGTGAAGATCTTACTACAAACTTATCTTGATGGTACACAATATGTGTTTAAGTTGTTGATGAAAAATTCTCCAAAATGAAGAGCAGAATTTGAAGAAATTATAACAATAGAAACTTTTATTTAAATTTTTTATTATTTATTTATTTATCATTTATTTCATTCAATTTTCTTTATCTTCGTTAATTTTTCCATCATCATTCAGTTTACTAATTGTTTAAGGGTCTGTCTACAATACCCCTGGGTATGTGATACCCAGGGGCGTGTTGACCGTTGGATTCACTTTGAGTGAATCCAACAGTCAGATTTAATAATTTTTTTAAAAAAAATTAAATAATTAAAAAAGGAAAAATAACTGGTACACCATTTTTTAACCGGTTACAATTATATATTTGTTTCATCTCAATATTTTTTCATCTAATTCTTCAATCATTCACTTCTCCCTCTTTCTATTTGACCTAATTCCTCAGTGTCTCACTTTTTCATGGGCATGTCAATTGCTTTTTTATTTTTTTGTTTTTGGCTCTGCTTCATTTGCTTGTTTGCTCAATTAACAGAGCTCGTGAATTGGTTTCAAAAATATCATGTTGGATGTGGACTGGTGAGAGGTAATCAACCAAGATGAGGGTCAATTACCTAGAAGCAGCTTTGAACCAAGACATTTAGTATTTTGACACCGAGGTTCAAACCGGCGACGTCGTATGTTCCATTAACACTGATGCAGTGATGGTCCAAGATACCATTAGCGAGAAGGTGAATATAAAATTTTCAATCTTTATTCTACTTATTTTCATCGATTGTTCTATTTTTTCTAATTAGGCTTTTTGTATGTGCAGCTGGGTAATTTCATTCACTATATGGCAACATTTGTAACTGGATTTGTTGTTGGTTTCACCGTTGTGTGGCAATTAGCTTTGGTCACACGTGCAATTGTTCCTCTCATTGATGTAATTGGAGCTATTCATGCTACCACTTTGGCGAAGCTCACTGGCAAGAGTCAAGAAGCTCTATCACAAGCTGGAAACATTGTAGAATAGGTAAAAAAATGCAAGTTTCAATGATTTTGCCTTCTCTGAGTTTCAATTTTTTATTTTTTGGCAAAATTTTCTGTTTTCCCTATCTGGGTATTGCTGATTTTAACCTCCAAAAAACAAATTGCATACATTGGTTCAAATTAGGGTCGTATTTTCATTTGTTTGTGAATCTAGAGCATTACAAGCCTATTCAACAGCATTGAAAGTTGCTTAAAGGCTTGGTTACAAGAATGGATTTGCAAAAGGGATGGGTTTGGGCGCAACTTTGTTGTGTTCTGTTGTTATTCTGATATGATGGTTATCTTGTTAGGCATCACTTTACCAATGAAGGGCTAGCCATAGCCACCATGTTCGCAGTCATGATCGGTGGATTGTGAGTCGTACTCTTAATCTCTCGTTCAAACATGCTTTACATTTACATTTCTCCATATTAGTTTTGTTTACTTAAACTCTCTTTTATTTGCAAGGCTTTGGCACAAGTAGCTCCAAGCATGTCCTCATTTGCAAAGGAAAAAGTTACAGCGGCAAAAATTTACCGCATAGTTGACCATAAGCCTAGTATTGATAGAAATAGTGAAACTGGTTTGGCGTTAGACTCAGTTTCTGGAATCGTAGAACTGCAAAATGTTGATTTCTCATATATTTCAAGGCCAGAAGTTCAGATCCTTAAAAACTTTCCCTTACTGTACCTGCTGGAAAGACCATTGCTCTGGTTGGCAGCAGTAGCTCCGGTAAAAACACAGTGGTTTCCCTCATTAAGAGATTCTATGATTCTACCTCAGGTAAAATAAATTAGCTAAATCAAGTTGTTACCACTGTTAAGTTCTTCAATTAGAATGTTTTATTGCAGTTAATTTAGTTATGGGGTGCAAATTTATGAAATTTGTATAGGACAAGCGCTGCTGGATGGGAATGACATAAAGTCAATGAAGTTGAGATGGTTGAGGCAGCAAATAGGACTTGTGAGTCAAGAGCCTGCACTTCTTGCTACCACCATTAAAGAGAACATATTGTTGGGTAGGCCTGATGTTAATCAAACTGAGATTGAAGAAACTGCCAGAGTTTCCAATGCTCGTTCATTCATTATCAAGGTTATGATATCACATTTTAGCTTGAGATCATAATAATAAATTCACACTAAAACGTCTTACCTCATTTACTATTAAAAAAAAAACATACCATCAAGTAACATCAATTGGGTAATTGTCTTTTTGGCTATTAGGAGAAGGTGAAGTTAATAATGGATCTTGACCAAAAGTGTCATGTTTTGGTTATATTTTTAATGGCATATATAAATTGCAAAATATTTTTAAAATACTTGAAGATTGAATAGATAGATAATTTGGTGAGCAAACAAACTTAACTTTAATTTATTTGGTAGATTATTTTTTATTTAATGAAGTCAATGTAAGTCTATCATGCATGAGTTTGTTATAATTATTTTTAGTTAAGAGAGAGTAACAAACCTTGTTGTCTAAACAATACATTTGAATTTGATAAAGAAAGATCATATAACCTTAGAGAAAAGAATAATATACTGATATGTAGTCAAATTGATTCTTTATTTTTCTTTTATT
Organism: Zanthoxylum bungeanum; assembly: GCA_019454045.1. Taxonomy (NCBI): domain Eukaryota; kingdom Viridiplantae; phylum Streptophyta; class Magnoliopsida; order Sapindales; family Rutaceae; genus Zanthoxylum; species Zanthoxylum bungeanum. Next base: position 23,248 of record SKCR01000008.1, read on the forward strand.
TTCTTGTTTTCATTTTCCCACTTGCATTCAGCTGTTTTATAAGCTTTTTTGAAGATGAAATATAAAACTAATAATAGTTAGTACATCTTTCGACAACACACAATTAGCTAAGCAGTTGAATAATGAATATTTGTTTTTATAAACATTTCTTAAATCTTCAACTGGTTGATGAATGCTAGTATGTTACTAGTATTTTTCACCAAATAAGGTAAAGAAATGCCAAGGTTAGTTGCATTCATTAGATTTGTTTATTTTGGGTGGTATAAATACATTGAGTTGAGGTTCTTGGGTGGTATATATACTAACTTGTTTTATATCATTTGGACCAGCATGACTCTCAGGAAGCAAAAGTGACAATATCATTGCAACTTATTAACTATCCATTAAATGACAAATATGATGAGGTCTTATAGTTAACAATGGAGAATATAACACACAACATCAGCTGAATTCACTACAAACACAAAGAGTGAAACCTTTGAAATTTTCCGTTAGAATGGAAAAGAACACTAAAAAGAAATGTTGTTTATGGAGAAAGGCTTGACATTTGCGTTACCGAGCATAGTCAATGCATTTTATGTAGCCTAAAAACTATTTTATGTAGTGATTGCATTTTGTACACTGAAAAACTGTGAAATGTAGTTGAAAATTATGTAGTTAATGTATTTTGTAGACTGATAAACTGTTAAATGTAGCTTCAAATTATGTAGTCAATGCATTTTATTGGGAATACATGTACTGATAATAGTGAATGCATTTTGTAGTGATTGCATTTTATAGTGAATACATTTTGTAATGAATGCATTTACTGAAAATTATTAATGCATTCTTTTTATGTGGTATACAGTACTGCATATTCTTATGTTTCATATTGATTACATCCAAAATATTGATACATTTGGATTACAATGATTTTTAGTTTGAGGTCTGTAAACTTACCATTACAACATCTAAAAATATTGCTACGTACTGATTACATCACTTCTACATGTCAGCCAAATATTGAATAAAAGACTATATGGAGTAAGGCCACTATGTGCAGTTTTCGTAACAAGATTGTGAAGATGTTCCAAAAATATTGTTTTCACTACTAAAACTTGTAAATGTTTCCATGTTCATTCAGTTTGATTATCAGGAATTCTCAAAATCATTCAAATATTAATACCTGCAAATGCTTCTGAGGTCGATGGTGTTGGATACGTAGACGACGTTAGACCATCACTTGCAAAACCTATAAATATTTTGGGCTCCATCCATTTTGTATGATGGGTGTTTTTTTGTGCAGTGGCAGTCTAATAAAGTAGTTTGCAAGAGGTGGGAGAATACAACACATAACAGCAACTGAATCCATTACAAACACGAAGAGTAAAACCTTCGAAATTGACAGCTAGAATGGCAAAGAACACTAAAAAGAAAGGTCGTTTACGGAGAAATGATTAACATTTGCTTTAATTGTATGTTGCTCACAGTGGATTGTACATATAAAAATATATGTATGTATTTTCTATACACTCAAAAAATTTCTAATATGGCTAAAAATTATGTATGCATTTACTGAAAATCTGTCCAAAATTATACCATCCAAAAATATTGGTTCAATTAGATGTAATTGCTACATATTGATTACATCCAAAAATATTGGTACATATTGATTACAGCATCCAAACATATAATCTAAATATTCAATATAATGTTATATGGATTAAGGCCACTATGTGTAGTTTTCGTAACAAGTCTGTGAAGATGTTCCAAAAATATTGATGGGATTCCTTGAAATGTTGTGCATTGGCTTGTCAAACGAAATAGCTCATGGAGATAAAGTTTGAGAAAAAGTCATTCCTGAAGAGCAAGTAAGTCCATTGAACATGTTATTTTAATTATTAAACATGTAACAAAACCAATAATTTTGTGCTCATTCAATTGTGATGTTTCATCTTTTTATATTCACTTATAACCATTAAACATGAAATCAAGATCGAAATCGTGATCGAAATCGAAGCATTAAACATGATATTGAATAAAAAGTAATAGTTAGATATGACCAATAAAATGAAACTTGACACCATCAATATTTGTGCTAGGGCGCATAAATATGACCATTGAATATGCAACGTATACCATTAAACTTGCAACTTTCACCATTAAATATGCAATATTTCTAAGATGAAACCTTTAACAATAAACATGCAACATGAGACCATTGGACTTGAAATTTTAGCAATAACATGCAATTGCATCTGTCTCGAAAATCGCACATGTAATTATGACCATTGAATATGCAACCTCTACCATTAAACTTGTAACTTTTACCAATAAATATGCAATATTTCGAAGATGAAACCTTTAGCAATAAACATGCAAAATGAAACCATTGGACTTGAAATTTTAGCAATAACATGCAATTGCATCTGTCTCGAAAATCGCACCTGTAATTATGACCATTGAATATGCAACATCTACCATTAAACTTGCAACTTTTACCAATAAATATGTAATATTTCGAAGATGAAACCTTTAGCAATAAACATGCAAAATGAAACCATTGTCTTGAAACTTTAACAATAACATGCAATTGCATCTGCCTCGAAAATCGCACTTGTAACTATGACCATTGAATATGCAAGCTCTACCATTAAACTTGCAACTTTCACCAATAAATATGCAATATTTCGAAGATGATACCTTTAGCAATAAACATGCAAAATGAAACCATTGGACTTGAAATTTTAGCAATAACATGCAATTGCATCTGCCTCGAAAATCGCACCTGTAACTATGACCATTGAATATGCAAGCTCTACCATTAAACTTGCAACTTTCACCAATAAATATGTAATATTTCGAAGATGAAACCTTTAGCAATAAACTTGGAATTTTAGCAATAACATGCAATTGCATCTGCCTCAAAAATCGCACATGTAACTATGACCATTGAATATGCAACTTCTACTATTAAACTTGCAACTTTCACCAATAAATATGTAATATTTCGAAGATGAAACCTTTAGCAATAAACATGCAAAATGAAACCATTGGACTTGAAACTTTAGCAATAACATGCAATTGCATCTACCTCGAAAATCGCACATGTAATTATGACCTTTGAATATGCAATTTCTACCATTAAACTTGCAACTTTCACCAATAAATATGCAATATTTCGAAGATGAAACCTTTAGCAATAAACATGCAAAATGAAACCATTGGACTTGAAACTTTAACAATAACATGCAATTGCATCTGCATCGAAGATCGCACTTGTAACTATGACCATTGAATATGCAACTTCTACCATTAAACTTGCAACTTTCACCAATCAATATGCAATATATTTTTATATTATTTTATTTTTATCAGTATTTTAAAAAAATAATTTTTTATATTATTTTATTTTTATTAGTATTTTATAAAAATAAATTTTTAAGAACTTACAATAAATTTTTTTTAAAATTTTATTTTTATTAATATATTATAATTTATTTAATAAAAAATAATTTTTTTAAATTTTTTTTTGAGTAACTGGTTGCAACCAGTTGTTGCAACCAGTTACTCTCAATTTTTTTTTTTAATGCTAACAACCCTTGGGTATCAGATACCCAAGGGTATGTTAGCAATACCCAATTGTTTAAACATCCTTATTTTTTATTGGACAATAACACTTAAGTCCATAACAATACTCAATATCACCCATAACATTTTTAAATATCACCACTTAGATCATTAATTTTTTTTTAATTATCCTAATTGTGCATTACATCATGGAGTGGTAAATGAAAAATTACTTTTGAGTTATTTTATTATTAGATTTTTATTAATAATTTTATATGATATATTTGTTAAAAGAAAAGCAAGGATTTTACACATTGAAAAATCACATTGATCCTTCCATCTTAAAATATTAATTTAATAGAATTAGAGGACCATTACACTATTATTTATTTATTTATTTTCTCCATTTTCTCAAGTTCCTAAGAGAATTGTGACAAACACCAATAAAATATAACACTATTATAATTCTTAAGATTATGTGCTCTCCTAAGTCACTCATTAATTGAACTCTCATGACTGGTGCGAAATCACACGCGTATAACGCAAGCGCACGTATCGTTCAAGTAGTATAAAAAGTATCGATCCCACAAGGACTTAATACCTAGCTATTAATTTTATGAGGCCAAATGATTACTAGTATCTAATGGATTGGTTGATTGATTGGAATAGTGAATTTTAAAAATTAAAAATTAAAACAAGTAAATAAAATGGCGCGAAAGTAGATTGAGAAAAATTCAAATTTAAGAAACTATATAGGGTTGTGATTTCTTCCAATATCTTTTTAAAAGATGAAGTGGTTATTTCATATTTGTGTAATATATTGGTTTAGTAACCTGGAACATGAAATTCTGTAAAAGCCTTTATCGATGGTCAGATGCAAATACCCAGTGTAATTCGATTAAATCATATGCCTATGTCAATCAAATTATCTGAATTCATTAAGATTAAGTTCCAATTGTGGTTACCCCCGCCCGACAGGTATATGTCTATCTTGTACGGAAATCTATTAAAGAGTTATATATCCTCAAGGAAGATCGTGGGCTTTAAGTCTAAAGCTAAAATCTAAAATCTAAAATTCATTTGTCAAGTTTATTTTAAGTTTACTAGTTCAATCTTATTAATGGCCAGTTAACACGAAGCATTAAGACTAAGGCCCAATAAATAAACCTTTATATCACCCAAACTATAAAATAATCCCTTATAAACCGGTGATATTGGAATTCATCACAACCTCAGATAACTAACTTAGTTACGACACATAACTATGGCTAGTAACAAATTAAAAATAAAAGACATAAAGTAAAATGATGAAAAGTAAAATGCTGGAAAATAAATAAAGAAAAATATAATAAAAGAAAATGGTTAAAGGATCCACTTTTATGACTACTATTTTAGATATCTCTCTTAATATAATATATTAACTTGTGTGTTATTACCAACCAGCCATATAGGCGGTAACCTGATTAAGTCAAATTAAGTCCGACCGACCATAAAGGCGGTATCATTACTTGTCCATAAACCAGCCATATAAGCAGTAATTACCAACCGACCAACCAGGCGATATCATGGCTTATTCAGGTTAAAACCAGTTTATAATTAATTACCAACCGACCAATATAGCGGTATCCTTGTTAAGTCAAGTTTTAAATAGTTTATATATTATAATTAAGGGAGATTAATCTAAACAACAGTAATAAAAGTTTTACCTTTCACCCTAGTAGGGGGAAGTTACCTCCTCATTACTGAATAATAAAAACTGAAAAAGTAAAGAAAGTAAATTACTATTACAAAAAGTAAATAAAATTAATTACAAAACTGAAATTAAAATAAACTAGATACAAACTCCTTATTATTATCAGAGAATTCAGAGAGGAAGGTACATCTGAAACTGAAATTTCGAGCTGAATTTATAGGCGTCAATAGGCCCTGCGCATCGCGACGCGGGCTCCTTGCGCGTCACGACGCGCGTAGATCATCGACACGTAGCGGATTGGCTTCGCGAGATCGTGACACGTGTCATGCTTTCGTCAGTAGTTGAATTATTACTGTCGGTAGCATGTGATGACAACACGTGTCCCGGTGCACATTAGCGTGATTCACTGAGATATTGACATGTGGTAGGTGTATTTTAGCGTCAATGATGATTGTTGGCAGCATGTGATGGTGACAAGTGTCTGATGCACGTTAGCATGGCGTATTTTAGCAAACGACGCACGTTAGCACGTCATATTTTAGCAAACCTCTCAGAATGTGACACGTGACATGGCGCATTTTAGCAGGCGGCGCACATTAGCGGTCACGACGCAGAAGGCTTGCGCGTCACAACGCGCCAAAAGATGATTTTGCCCTTTTTTTCCGTTTTCCACTGTTTTGGCCCCAAATTACTTCCAAAGAGTCCTTAAACTTTATTTATCTACAAAATAACACAAAACACATCAAAATATTCACAAAACTCAATAAAATATATAAAATATTAGGTCAAATGAGTGGGAAATAGTGATACATTTACCGCTCATCATCTCCCCATAAAAGGTGGAAATTTACTGAATCATGTAATGTCCTAAGCCTATTGGTGTTCCAAATCCTGAAGTGTTCTAATCCATTGGCGCTCCAAATACATTGGTGTTCTAAACCATGAGGTGTTCTAAAACCATTGGTGTTTCAAATCCGGTGGTATTTCAAATCTCATGGTGTTCTAAGTCCCTAGGTATTCCAAATCTTACGGTGTTCTAAATCTTGTGGTATTCCAAGTCCCTAGGTGTTCTAAACCTTGTGGTGTTCTAAATCCATTGGTATTCCAAATCTTGAGCTGTTCTAAATCCTTTGGTGTTCCAAATCCTGAGGTGTTTTAAACCCTGCGGTATTTAAAACCCTGCGATGTTCCAATTCCGTTGATGTTCCAAATCCTGGTGTATACTAAACCCTGCGGTATTCTAAACCCTACTGTGTTCCATTTCCATTGATGTTCCAAATCCTGATGTGTTTTAAACCCTATGTATTCTAGACCCATTGGTGTTCCAAATCATATGGTGTTCTAAACCCATCCTTCCAACTTTCCAAGCCTGTTAGTGGTCCAAACCTGTTGGTGTTCCAAATCTGTTGGTGTTCCAATCCATCTAACTTTCCTTTGTTATTCGAGGTGCTGCAAAAAACCTCTTTGCCTCAAGGTATTCCAAACATTATTAGTCGTAGGCATTCAAAAGACCATTTTTGTTGTAGTCATTCCAAAAACCTCTACTATCGTAGGTCATTCCAAAACCCAACTGTGTGGCAGAAGTTACCCCTAGTTAGGCGGGCATCACCTCCAATATTCTCTTTTTTAGGTGGGCCTCACCCCAATATCTCGACCTTCTGACTATCGGGTGCTCTGTACCTTGGAGGTGTCAACTCTCGACTGTAACTGAGCATTCTGCATCTTTCTCTATTTCTGGAAGGCTTGCTTTGTTCAAATTTGCTACAAAAGAAATGTTATATATGCATGTGTGTATCTATGTATATGTGCAAATAGTCTCTGGCTGCTTGCCCATTCTTCGGCTTGTAGGGGTCGCGATGCCTTCCGCAGAGATTTCATCAAATTTTGTCCTTTCTTTGTCTAAACTGTTATTCAGGGTTCCCCAAGTCATTGATTGTTGCATTCCAAATTTCTTTAACCATGCAATGACTCCCCGTATGATCTTAAAAGTTTTATTCTTTTAAAATTCCATCTCTATTCAAAGTATGAGAATCGTCTAAATTCCAAATTAACTCCAACGAAGGTTTCACCTTTCAAATGCTTCTCAATATGTATGTGTGATTTTTTACAAAGTTTTACGTGCAACTCAGATTAGTTTATGTTGGCAGTAAGTGTAGACTAGTGCTAATACTTTAGTTCATACTATCTTTTCTTTAGCCAAGGTAATCTAATATCTAGTTAATGATCAACAAGATTTTTTCCAAAGTTTATTTTATTTAGGGAATATATTTTATCCCTAACTTCCTTAAGTCATCAAATTATCTTTTGACTCAAAGACTGCACATTTGTGATGTGAGCCTCAAGCTACTCAACAATTTCACCAACTCAAGTATCTTTGCATACTCAATATTTGAGTTACTGTTTGACACAAAAGTAGTCGTGAGGTTCACATTACTCGCGGCTACTAGGCAATTGAAACAGCGGAGTAGATTCTTTCACTCTTTTCTTTGCATATTTTTTCCTCTTTTTTCTTTTTTTTTTTCTTCGTTTCCTTAACCTAGTGTCATTTTATCACTAACCTTGAAAAAAAAAGTCAAATAAATGTCAATTGTCTTGACCATCCCTACAAGTTGTGCTAGCATAATATCTTTCCAAGTGCTTTATAATTCTAGGTGCAAGTTTAATGCACAATGTTTGTAGATAGCATACTGCTAGTGATTCCAAAGTAAAAATTTCTTTCAAATTTCGAACATGCTCATTCTTATTGAGAAAAATATTTTTTTTACGAAACTTAGTTTATTTCATCATAAAACATTCAAAAGAGTCATTACATGAAAAAAGTAATATGAAAATGTGAAAATTAGGCCTAAGTACGGTGTCCCTCGGGATCAGGGATTTTGCCACTGTAAATCAAATCTTATATCTCATGCTTGAGGCGGTCACACCATTCAGTCTCATGCCCTAAAAACCGGTGGTATGATGCATAATAGGCTGGGTTGTCGTATTTCGAAATTGTTTCTGTTGTAGATCCAACGACTTCAAGAGACCCTGTCTTGTCAGCTCTTCCAATACTTGATCTAGTAGTCTTTCCATGTTGGAGAAGTGCTGCTTATAGAGGTCATTCACTTCTGTTGTTTCGTTTCCCGAGCCTCCCCCACTACTTTTCTTATGTTGTCATCGGTCGATGAGCTTCTTGTAATTAGCTTCCTCTTCTTCTATGACCATTACAGTTTCTCTTAATTGTCGGAAGTATGAGATCATATAGGTCATCATTCTCAGTTTGTTGTAGAAAGAAGGATTAGTCCCCTTGATGATCAACTTGATTTGGTCCTTCTCCGAGGGCCGTATTTACATTCTCACAAGACAGCTTCTCCAGCGGTCAATATATTCCTTGAAGCTCTCTTCAGGAAACTATTTTGTATTCTCCAAGTCACAAAGCGTCAAATCGATCTCCATATCTATGACATACTAGTTCAATAAGGCTTCAACCAATGCTCTCCAATCATCCCTCACTTTTTATTCCAGCCGTGGAACCATACTATCAGTGCTCCTTCTAGCGACATCCCAAATATTTTTTGGAGTTGGCATTGGGATATGCCAGTTGAACTCATCATTGAAACATACTATCGGAGATGCAATTTTAGGTCCCCGTTCCAGTTGAACTTCACCATTTCAGGATTCTTGAACTGAGAAGGCAAATGTTCTTTGAAGGCCATGGCATTGTAGTCCAGCAAGTCTTCATGTTTGTCTTTCATCTTTTGGCTAAATGACTCCATTTGCTCCCTAAGTCTTTGGATCTTGGCCTCTGTCTATGACTTGGCCCTTCTACCCATGGCATAGTCGACCATATAATCATCATCCATTACTAGGATTTATTCGGGCGTTCTATTCTAAGGCTCCTCACACCTCATCTCATTGGTTTTAGCCTCATTGCCCAAGGCGTTGTCTGAATTACAGTCAAATTGGCAATGACATTAGCTAGGTTTTGAAGTTGTTCCGTCATATTGTTCATATTGGTCTCCAACTGATTTATAAGAGCAATGTCATTGCATGCATTGTCATTTCTAGCCATTTTTAAGTCTGTTACTTGCTTCTTGGCTAGCCTGTCTTGTTCCATAACCCATTGTGCCACTCTGATGGCTTTAAAACAAAAGATCAACTTGATGCATGCTCATCCAGCATATATCCTTCCAACCTTATTCCTCCCAAACATATGGGAAGTTCATATTTGTCATAGTTTTCGCTTAGCTTATGCACCAACGGGGGTACATAAATTTTTCTCTCCTATGCTACAAAGGGTAGACCTTGGCTACCTTGGTTCTTTTCCATCATCAAAAGACAAAGGCAACCTATTTACATAATAACTAATCCTAACATTGTCTAAAAATGATGAATTGGACCCTTTATAATCTCAGTTATTTTTGGATGGGCTTGAAAATATTTAGGAATATCCAAAAAGGCAAGACAAAATGTACCCTATCTAGATGAAAGCCAGTATGGGTATCAGACTCATGATTGTCACTTTTGGATTCTAACATTTTTTTGCCCAACGAGGTTTATATACATGATGGCCCGTTATCATTTCGGAGTATTTGGCCCAATCATCATTAAAATACAAACTTTTCCTAGTTGAAAAGACCCAACAAGTTTACATCTCATGTCAAAAGTTCCAAATGACTTCAAATAATTGGGGCCCAAACACAAGCACAAATGAGGCTCCTACATGATAACAACTAGAGGCTTTTTATGCGGGTTTATAAGGGTATGGCTTAGGTTCTTATCGGCGAAGGGTTGCCCATAACAAGGTCTCTTCATTCAAGGGTTCAATTAACCAAGTTAACACACCTTTTTATACCAAAAAACATGAATGGTTGTCAACAACTAGGTTTCCTTACTCATTGGTTCAATTGTCCAAGTGAACGCACCTTAATATCCAAGGGTACGTGCTAATAAGTGATGGTTATCATCACATACCAATCCACCGCCTTGACTAAAAACGATTTCTCGATACATGATGCCATCGGGGGTGAAAATGGTATGCAAAATGATGAAAACACGGTTCTCCTTAATCTCGCCATAAATACAACAAGGTATTTTTTCGGGATCGATTCATTATCCCCGGTGGAGTCACCATATATAGGAGTGAAGCGGGCTTTACCGTTATGTCTATGATATCGGTGACCACTACACTGTTGGGCTAACAGCCCGTATAGAGTACGGATAGCCCTACGGGGAGGCTAACATAAGAATAATGAAGTCCCCACTCGGTATGAGACATCGGGAATGATTTAAGATCGTACTACACCTCTCGCAAGATCCGACCTTAAACGTGTTTGGGTTCGAAATTGTATCTTACTGATGCCAATATAATATTTACACTTAAAGGAGGTATCTCTACATCTTATAATGCAATAACAAGTAAAAGCAATTTAAAAGCATACAACACGAATTAATAAATGGACAATGGATAAAACAAGCAAATATTTCTACATCATTACAGCAGTTGTTAAGAAATCAATATTAAAATAAATATGGGCATGCATTTCATGGGCCTAGCCTCGTTGAGGTTTGGCCGGATATGTCTATGACAGGCTGGATGTATATCAAAAGATTTATATTTGGTCGAACTTAAAGGAAGTATGGTCGGAGGTGTTACACAAATCAGAAATGTAGAGGCATATAAATAACAAATATCATAACATGCTTGGACCAAGAACTAAAAAAGAACATAATCATGCATGGAAGAAATTAAGGGACAAACAGTAACACTATGGCTAAATGACTAGACATGCATAAAAGGTAAATCTAGGCAGAAATTGGGTAACAAGGACAAGCATGAAATAAGTAATGACAAAATAATAAAAAATACTAGTATAAGGATGTGAATTTAACATATCAAAATATATATCTTTTCGGCCTGGCTTTTCGGAGAAAATTGTTTTGAGCACTTAAAGTCCAGATATTTTTGTGTGATTTGCATGTCCGGCCTTATGTGTTCTAGATCCAGCCGGATATGTTGTATAGCAGGCAGAAACTAAGAAGACAATAATGAAAATAACTTGCCCTCAGGTCGTACCTTTACTGTAGTTCGGCTCAGTAAGAAGTCTCTGAATGCCTAGGTTGCTCCTTGGATGCTTGCCCAAATTGAGGAACTCCAAGAATTTCTTAAAATTGTTTTCTCTCTCTCCTCACCGATTTTCAGTGTTGTAGAATGTGGGTATTTTTTTTTTCTCATTTTTTTCCCAGGTTCTTTTGTAAGATAGAAAATCTCTCTTTTACAGTAGAAGGGAAGGGCCTTAAAATAGAAAGGGGGAAATAAAATCTTTTCCCTCTCTCCAGTTTGTCGTCAATTACACCTCGATACACATCCGGCCGAAGATACATCTTGAGATATATATCCGGCCGGACACACTCAGCAATTATAATTCCCGTGATTCTAGTAATAGAAGATTTTCACACTCAATAACTGTTATATACATGTCCTGCTGGACATGTATTTTGAATTATATATCCGACCGGCTATTAAATTTGAATTGTATGTCCGGCCGGATATAATCAGATCCCGTAACTTATGTATCTGAAAATTTGCTTATTCAATGACAGTAGTACAATATCCAGTCGGATTTAGGGTTTTCATGGTATATCCGGCCAGGTATTCTAGTAGGAGAGATGGTAGGCCGAACATAGGTGATGTCCGGTTGTCTTTTGGTTATATTTCCTATAGTTTATTTCCCTTCTAGCATCCATCCTTGCAATATTCCAAGCATTCAGAGGGTGTCCCCATATGAGACTCATCATCGGGTTATGCGTAAAAATACAATGTCTACACCTCTCCCTCTAGCTGAAGTCCAAAAAATATAGAATGGGGTGGAGATGATGGAATCAAGTGGGCTTGGGGGCCAAAATTCCAAAAGTATACTCATTCACCTAGATACTAGAGCCGCTGGTCTGTACCCAGAAGAAGCAAGTGGAGCCCATTCTTCTCGAAGGAAGAACGTGTGGACTCTAGCAGATCATCAAGGGGAGTCCCCCACCAAGCTATGTCGAGCTAAAAGAAACAGAAGGAAAAATCAAGGCATATGATAAAAGAGATAGAGTCAGCAAGGCGAAGTAGAAAAAAGCTTACCATGTCCCAATTGAGTAAATTCAAACGAGATCGGTGCATGGTAAATTCATACTTTCTTCTAAGGAATTCCTTAAGAATACTAAGAAGATTGTATCTTGTTTGTTTATTTACAGCTTTCAGTAATTAATTTCCGCTTTCGCAATTTCTTTTCTTTACTTTTCAGTTTTTACTTTCCGCAATTTACTTTTATGCACAGTAATTTTCTTTCTTTAATTTTCAATTTTTACTTTTCAGTAATGAGGAGGTAACTCCCCTTTGCTGGGGTAAAATGTAAAATTGTTGTTACTAATATTTAGATTAATCTCCCTTAATTATAATATATAAACTAGTTAAAACCTGACTTAACGAGGATACCGCCATATTGGTCGGTTGGTAATTATTTAAATTGGTTTTAACCTAACTAAATTGGATACCGCCTGATTGGTCGGTTGGTAATTAATTATTAATTTGACTTAATCTGGATACCGCCTATATGGCTGGTTGGTAATTATCATGCAAAGTTAATATATTATATTAAGGGAGATATCTAAAATAGAAGTAATAAAAGTGTATCCTTTTACCTCAACATTTTCTTTTATTGTACTTTTACTTTATTTACTTTTCAACAATTTACTTTCAGCATTTACTTTTCAGCAATTTATTTTCAGTAATTTACTTTCAGCATTTACTTTTCAGCAATTTACTTTCAGCATTTACTTTCAGCATTTTACTTTATGTCTTTTATTTTATTTAAGTTTTTACTACCCGTAAATATGTGTCGTAACTAAACCAGTTATATGGGGTTGTGATGACTTCTAATATCACCGGTTTATAAGGGGTTATTTTATAGTTTGGGTAATTTAAAGGTTTACTTATTAAGTCTTAAGTTTAATGCGTCTTGTTAACTGACCATTAATAAGATTGATCTGGTAAATCTAAAATAAACTTGACAAAGGAATTTTAGGTTTCAGCCTTAGACTTAATAGCCCACGATTTTCCTTGAGGATAGATAACCCTTTAATAGATTTCCTTACAGGATGGACATATACATGTCGGGCGGGGTAGCCATAATTGGAACTTAAACTTAATGAATCCATGTAATTTGGTTGACATAAACATATGGTTCAATTGGGTTATACTGGGTATTTGCGTTTGACCATCGACAAAGGCTTTCGCATAATTTAGTCCTCCAGGTTAGTAAACCGATATATTACACAAAAATGAAATAACCACTTCATCTTTAAAATGATATTGGAAGATTCACAACCCTAGATAGTTTTATAATTCTGAATTTTCTTAAACCTACTTTCGCACAATTTTATTTACTTATTTTTAAATTCAAAATCATCACCATTTCAAATCAATCAATCAACCTGTTAGATACTAGTAATCCTTTGACCTCATAAATTAATAGATTAGGTATTAAGTCCTCGTGGGATCGATACTTTTTATACTGTTTGAACGATACGTGCGCTTGCGTTATATGCGTGTGATTACGCACCGGTCAAATGGCTATGTCCATGAAATCTGGATGGATTCACCCCATTGATACAACCCAGGAAATCTAACCTCCTCCCTATAGATAGGGAACGACTGCGCCAACACATTAAACTCATACGCCCATGCCTATGATAAGAAAATGAAGATCCAAGGTTAGTCATCAATCCAAATAAGTCAAAAAAGAGTAAGAGCGGCAGTACATACATCTACTAAGAAGCCGTAGCCTTGGATGTACGAGCCATCATGGTAACACCGGTCTAAACCTAGATAGATGACGCTAGAGAGGGGGGACCCCTGTCCCACTCCTGAACAATTTCAAGGTCACAGAATGGAGGAAGAATGCAGAAATCCACAGAGCTATTCGAGTCAGTAAAAATGGTGCAGCCAAACATATAAATGAGAAATGATTGCACCAGTTGATCGATCATGACATCCTGGGTAAGAGTCTGTCCCTGCAATTGGTTCTGCAGTTCATTTTACGCTACCATGCCCGAACCAACCCTCGAGACAAACACTAGCTGACGTAGGATATACTTAGCTTGAAGAGTGAGAGTGTACAGGCTACAGTCAAATCAAACAGGCAGCATTTGCATGAGATGCCAGTCAAATAGGCAAAATCCCAAGAGTAATAGTTATTTCACCAACCAGAAGGTAGAATGTATGGGTGGTGTCCATCCACCCATATGCTAGAGCTTGTAACCCTCTATTATTGTGTTCCATTGCCCAAGCAGGAATAAAGAGGATGGAAAGCTTAAATCCCATTTCTGCAAAATTGAGCCATAACAATATGAGAAATATCGTTATACCGTTTTCTTACGCTAGCGCGGCTGTCGCAGCCTTCAAACTTGATGTGTCCAGCTACGAAAGAAGAAGATAAGGTCAATGAATTAATAAAACAGAAGCTGAAGAACACTGGAAAATTCCCAGACATATTCGGCCGGATAAATAAAGAGAACTGGACAGACATTAAGCAATATCTGGCTAGACATGTCAAATTAGGGACAGACTTCACAGAAAGTCTTGCAAAGTTTGGCCGGATGTATATCGAGACAACATTTCCACATATGCACGAATCAAAAGAAAGGGAAACGGAACTTACCATGTCCATGAAGGAGAATGCATGGTCACCCGGAGCATGGAGTGTGGGAATGAGGTCCGCATATTCAAGACCAAGTATTTTTGGCGACCCAATCGGCGGTCCAAGATTGTGATGAATGGTAGATGCGGATCTTTTGGAGCATGGTTGGGAGCTAGAAGTCGAGGGAATGACATTTTTTAAGGATATGGGAAAGGAAATCCCCGGAGCTAGTTTTGAGATGAAAAAATTTCTAGAACCTTTAAAGAAAAAATGTCAAAGTGTGGCGAATAATGAGGATAGGAATCTGATGTCTATATACTCGTCCTAAGTCTAGCCAGACATGAGGAAAAGACATCCGGTCAGACATAGACTGATATCCTACATGATGGGATTTTCGGGAATAAGAAATAAAGTTTCGCAAAAAGCAGAGGTCAAAATACCTCAACCGATCGAAGCATCGGGGGCCCGAGCGCCAATTTTCATCACCATAGAGGTCGAAGCACCTCAAATCGATCGAAGTATTGGAGGCCCGAGCACCCATTCTCATCTCAGCAGAAGTCGAAGCACCTCAAACTGATCGAAGAATTGAGGGCCCGAGCGCCCATTTTTATCTCAGTAAAGGTCAAAACACCTCAAACCGATCGAAGCATCGAGGGCCTGAGTGCCAATTCTCATTTCTGTAGAGGTCGAAGCACCTCAAAATAATCAAAACATTAGAGGTCCATGCTTTGGAATTTATCCAACCAACATCTATCATCACAAGACCAGGTAAGTCTGCGATGCCAAGCGAGCCAGGTAAGTAAAAATACATGCATGACTTTGATAGAATTGTCAATGTTACACACTGCACAAGCCTACCAAAGTGTGGGCGACTATAGACATTGTATTTTACAGTACGATGATGAGTCTCTTATTAGGACATATCTGAAAAGACTCATAAGAGACTCTTCATATATATATAGAATTATGGCTGAACATCACCTATGTCCGGCCTGATTTGAACAGGAACTTCCGACCGGATGTCCTTAAATTATGGGCGGATATCTATCGTGTTTCCAGAATAACCGAACGAATTTAACTTCTTTCTGGTTTCCCTTTTATTTATTTTCCATAAACACAAAACTTCCTTCTTAACCTGTTTCCCAAAAAACTTCTTTCCCTAATAATGGTTTTCCTCATCAAAGGGGTATTTTCCCTAATTATAGTAACCCAAACACTATAAAAAAACATATGCTCTTTATTTTAGGGATGTTATTTTTTTAGACAGTTTCCTTTTTCCTGAGTGATTCTTTTTGAGAGGTCTTCTGGAGTTCATACAGGAAAAACAGAGAATGATAGTGGGAAGCAGAACCCAAAAAAAAGCTATGTCAATCACCCAAAGCACTCCAAACACCAAACCACCTACACATAACAACCTCGTGAATTCTTTCTAACAATAAACCAAAGCAACAGATCAAACTTTCAACTAGTATTTTCGGTGCCAAGTAACACTTAAGGTATAACTTGAGGGACCCTAAAACTTAAACTTCGCATATTAAATTGATTATTTTGGTGATGCTGCATATCCTGCCAGACATGCATTCGTCCTACTGAAAGTCTAGCCACATGACGGGCAACAGCCGACCTCCAATTCCTGATAGTATATAGAATGGAAACTCGGACGTAGATTCCATAGCCAAATCCGAATAGACGGAAGTATGGTTTGCATTCGAGACACAACTCCACGTACCACCATGAACCGATGTGTCTAGTTTTCATTATCATTATGCTTAATATATGATTGTCATGCGATTTATTATTACTAATGCATGTTGTCTGCTCTGGTTATTGCCTTATCATTCTGATATCAAATTTGTGATTATATGTGTACATGAGTCTGCTTTTATGTTGCAGGAAAATCCGGCCAGACTTCCTGTAAGTCCGGCCGGACATATGTTAAGATCTCGCCAGCCATATTATTAAATCTGGTCAGGGCTCCGCGAGTCCAGGCTCGTGAAACATGCTTCTGAATCTATTTTGCTTTATCTTATGACTCCTCTGAAACATGTATTTTCTTTTATTATAATATTATTTTTTACATGGTTGTATGCGATATAAATTGTTTGTGTGTGACTTATGCATTATAAGGCATGTGGTTCCTCATTTGAGTCTGGATATTATACTGGTATAAGTAAGAGACCATTTCGAACCCATACGGATTTAAGGTTGGACCTTGCGAGGGGTGTAGTGCGGTCTTAAATCATTTTCAGTGTCTTATTCTGGGTGGTGACTCCTTTATTCTCCGGTTAGTCCCCCGTGGGCTAATCCGTACTCTCTACGGGCTGTAAGCCCAACAGTGTCATGGTTGCTGACGTCATAAGCATAGCGGTAAACCCCGCTTCGCTCCTACAATGAGGATCCTTAGAAATGGAGAAAAAAAAATCATTGGGCTAGTTGGGATCATCTTTGTCTGTCAAAGAGAGACGATGGAACGAGATTTTGAGATTTTGAAAGTTTTAATCATGCTCTTTTATCTAAACAAGAGATGGAGGATAATTCAATCTCCTAGATCTCTGGTGGCGAGGATCCTGAAAGCTCAATATTTTAAGAACAATAAATTCTTGGAGGCAAACACATGCTATAATCCATCTTTCATTTGGCTTAGCATTTTATAGGGCAAAAAAATATTTGATTAAGGGACTGAGATGGAGGATTGGTGATAATAAGTCAACATCGATTTATGAAAGTAATTGGATCCCTAGGCCAAATTTATTTAAGCCTATTTCTCCGCCTACAATGCCGATGAATTCCATAGTTCACATACTCCTCAATAAGGATAATCAGTGGGATGAGCAAGTCATAAAGAAACAATTCATGGCATTGGATGTGCAAGAAATTCTGAACATTTCCTTTAAGTATGAAATATACATGTAGATCTGGATCTATATGAATCACGATTCGTTGAACCACAATCTTCCTCGACTTATCTCATCACCTCCAACGGTACGTGTGGGCGTGAAAATAATTACGAATAACACTCTAATTTTTATGAAAGACTCGTATACTCAACATATGAGAAGAATCATTAGTGTTATTTTCTTTTTGATTTTCTCAAAATCTAAAAAAAAAAAAGAAAGAAAAACAAAGAAAAATAAATAAATAAATAAAAACTCTTTTTTTATTTTCTTTCACCCTGCACACGGTTTTTTTATGCATTTGTTTTCTCTTGGATCAATTTTTGATCAAATAGAATTCCTATATATACTCTTCCATCAGCTGACGTTTTTGTATGTTGGAAGCAAAAACCAAAATTTGTTTCTTACTCCACCAAAAATATAGCTAACGATTTTGCTTTGATAATGATTAAAAGTCTTCATCTTTTTATTTATTTATTTATTTAATTTATCAAAGCAAAAATCAAACTTATCCTTAAAGGATATTATCAATTTTGATTTTTAAAAAATCAAAATAAAATCCTCTAATATTTATCTTATAATTTATCAAAAATAATTTTCAAAATTTCAAATTTTGAAAATATTATCTCATTAAATTAAAATTTAATTTAATCAAATTAATTAAATATTAATTTTCATAAGTTAATAAATAGATACATTATCTATTGATAAATATATTATGACAACATTTGTCATAATTTCCAAACAAGAGCTATATGGAATAATTAGAGTGTAAAATAATTCACAATTATTTTAAATAATTCAAAACTATTTTTCTTCGCAATTATTATCGTTCGAACAATGATAAAAGAAGACGAGTGGACCGATTGACCTATAATTCTAAGCTCCAACAATTCTGTTGATTAATTATAAACTCTTTTATTAATCAAACGAAATTATTAATTCTGGAGTAACTCCACTAAATACCAAGAATTGCACTCTCAGAATTATAGAATTAATTACTCAAAGTATTCGTCCATTGATATAGTCATTACCTATGCAATGATCCTCCATGAAAGATTCGTAAAGGAGCTAGGTATAAAATCTACTAACCTCTCTAATTACATTTTTATCCTTGACTTCCATTAATTCTCAAGTGAACAATTAATACATAACTTTTATGAATTTACGTGCTAATTGTTCAGGCCCTGAACTAACAAACAATGGAATCTTATGAACGGATTTCATTGTATTAGGTTAGTATTCCTACATATTCATTCAACTCATTCCCAAAATATAAGGTTTACGAAATGTAATAAATACAAAACTATACCGAGTAAATTAAAGAATAAATTAATATGATATATGAGTCTGATAAATACAATGAATTAAGATCATCACATATATGACCATCATTATGATAAAATTGATGTTCTTTATTTAACGGAAATTATTAGAACTTTTCAATTTTATCTGGTCATATCCAATATAATCTTATTATAAAAAAATAAATTCATTTTTATATCTTTACATAATAAATTCTGGATATAACTATATTATTCATAATGGAATGAACTGTATTTATAACTTTGAATTTGAAGATTCTCAACTTCAAATCATAATTATTAACAAGTTTTGATTATTACTCTTTAAATTTTATTCATGCATATATGTATGTAATATTTTATATTGACATATATATTTAAATTAAAGCTACATAAATAATCACGAAATTTTCATGAATTTTATAAAGCAAATCAAAATACATACATGATATAAAATTGAATTATAAATTTATTAATCAATAATGTTTCGAACATATTTGCTTGTCGGGCATAAAAATCCCAACACAATTTTCAATTAAAAGTGCTTATCAAGTGGCAAGGGCTGCAAACACTCCTGCGAATGCTTCTAGTGTTAGGAGGAACGGATATGCCGAGGCAGCGGAATGCGTGCGGGATCTAATCTCGAGCAATTTTTTTTTTGTATCGGCCATACCCAAAAAACTATTAAAATATTTATTTCCATAAACTTAAAATTATTCCAATGCACTAAAATCATATATCATCATATATTAATTTTCCATGCATCAAAATAATTTCCATAAGCTTAAATAAATATTCTAAACACTTTAACAATTTTATCAACACTTAATAAAATTATCCAAGCATCAAAATATTATCCAACAATTGTCAAATATAATCCAAGCATATAAAACCAATATATCATCCATACATTAATTTTCTATACACTTTAATGCTTAATAATTCCTCACATACATGCATATAATTATTCAATAATTCCATACATAATTTTTTCATCAACAATAACCCAACAATAAATTTATAAAATAAATTTACCAACAAAAGCTTTGAGTCATTCCCAATTTGAGAAGCTTTGCATCCAAGCCCCAAATCCACCAAGCACTTTGAATCTTTGAACTCCTTCAATCTCTACCAAATCAAGTTTCTTGAAATACAAATCTTGGTGACCAAAATGTGATTTGAACACTCAAGAATGACAACAAAAATCTCCCCAAAGTTTAACTCTTAAACCCTAGAAAAATTTACATTTCAAGCATACAAAACCTTAACTCTTAAGGATTAATTCCATGTTATTGAAATCTTGTTGGGTAAATTTTGGTGTGAGTTTTGGCTTGAATTTTGGAAAGCAAAAATCAATTTATTTCTTTCTCTTACTCGGCAGTGGAGTGAAGCAAAGAAGGGTGTATCTTTTTCTCTCTCTTACTTTGGGCAGTAAGCATAGAAGGTGGAGGGAGTGGAGAGAGTGTAAAAACCAAATTGTGCTTCTTTTTCAATCTCATTTTTTATAGTTTCGGCAGTGAGCTGCCTTTACAAAAAAAAAATTGCTTTTGTTTGTAATTAATTAAAAATCAAGAAAAACAAAATTAAACCAAGCCATTTAATTAAACCATGGTACAATGGAATCTTTTCCCTACACCACAAAATCAAAAAATTTAACTTAACCAAAGTTAAATATTCACACCAACCAAGGTAACAAAAATTACAATTAAATTATTTTAGTTACTTTAACAAAAACCATTCAATTACACTAACTATAGCTACCTTAAATAATTAATACATTTATTTGTATAATCTAAGTAATTAATTTTGTATATTAATTTAACAATTAAATCAATTCACTAATTAATTACTAATTTTATGTAAATCAAATTTACATCTATTATACAATAAACTTATATCAACTCTTGATATAAAATTAATTAATTCAATTAACTTAATTCATCTCATGAATTATCGGATCAAACAATTTAATCCTAAAACCCAAAATATTTTGTCAACATTTGACGAAAGTCACCCTAGTGCTCAACGAGTAAACTTAATATAGTGGAACTCTATAGGCTCACGTTCGGTTGTTACTTATATATATACATATATATCTCATATACTTGTATACATATTCATGAAGCCCTGCCCACCTACGAATCATGGTTAAAAACAACACGACACGCTGAACCATACAAGTTGAGGTTAAAACGTTAATGTATAGTCATTTCGCTATTACCGTCTCCTATTGAGTAAGGTTATAGTTTTATTGTCAAAACTTTATCTACTAAATATAATAAATTTTCATAACTATATTCCATTAATAAATAATATATGCAAAACTCATTTTCAATATTATTTATAATGTTAAAGAAATAATTTCTTCAACGAACTTTCGGTCGAAAGATTTTCGGAATATACTCTGAAAATTTCTGGAAACATAATCCAACCATATGGACTAACGAATCCTCATATTAACACATATCGATCTTCGTGGGCATCAGTATATACCTAACAGTCATCCAGAGGTCAGACCATAAAAGGTTCCTGACATGCATGGTATCGGGCATAGAGGATCACTCACAATATCACCGTGGTGTCTCAAGTCAAAGGACCACAATAACTACTCAACTCGAAAAGATAACTATTGACAGTTTTATGGAATATCTATTAGTCATCTTCTATGAGTTTGTTCGATATTCATTCCACTAATGAATATCCACATTTCTATACGAACATCCGCTAAGCTCATAGTCTGTTGAGACAAACCATATGTCCATTACATATATAGACAATGCACTAGCCTTACCAATATAATGACCGACCCATGTCAATACATCTAGACCAGGAATAATTTATATTCGAGAGAATGCATGATATTTCTCAACATCATTTGCAACTCTTGCAACTATATCACCATATATTGTAACTCTCGAGTCTTTACTAATTTCATATAAGGTTCCGAGTGAAACTCGAAATCTCTAACTCTTAGAGTAATCTAACACTTAGATTTACAATATATGAATAAAAGTAAGAAATTACCATACAAATAAATAAATAATCATGATAAAGAAAATATTACATTGCATAAATAATAAATATTCATAAAAAAGTGAACGGTGCTCGATCACCATTTCCAACATCTAGCTCGCTCCAAAGTTCAATCTTTGGAAGAGTATCTGGACAACGGAAATCCTAGGAAAGATTAAGATTTTTATTTGGAGATGCCTGACAGATTTGATTCCAACAACAACAAAGCTGCTAACAAGGAAAATAGTGATTTCCAATGAATGTTAGAGGTGTGGGAGATAAGTTGAATCGTTGATTCATGCTTTGCTCCAATGTAAGCTCGAAGAAATGTTGGCAAATATCTCGTCTTGTTTCAAGTTTCAAAGGCAACAGTATATGGGAGTTTTTTCAGTACTGTGTATCAAATCTTACAAAAGTTGAGGTGCAACAAATTAATAATATGTTGTGGGATATATGGGGAGCTAAAAATGAGACTTAGTTTCAGAGATATACTTTGGATCAATTCCAGATTTTAGCAAGAGCAGAAGCTACGTGCATCTCTTTCGATTTAGTAAATCAGTTTGCGAGTTTAATTGTTTCCCAGGTGGACAAACCATAAGAGATGTCTTGGTCCCCTCCCCCTTCAAACTGGATCGAGTTAAATGTAGATGCAGCTCTTAGTAAGGATCTTCTATTGGCTGGTTTAAACAATTCCAAAAAAAAAATCATCGGATTATCTCTGATATCCAAAATGCAGTTAGGGACCTAGAGTGCTATAAAGTTCAATTCATATCAAGATTATGTAATGTTATTATTACAAAATATTTGGTTACTGTGTTCTTACAAAGGACAATGAACAACAGTAAAACAGAACACGATTGGTACAATAAAGTAGCGGTAATAACAAAACAACAGTTATGAAAATAACACAATTCCAGGAGCGAACACGGCGGCGCAGCAACGAACCATCGACAGGAACAATTCAGTAACGAAGGCAGTGCAGTATCGAACCAAACAGAGAGAATTTTGAGGCTTGTTGATGCGGCAACAGTCTCCTTAAAACAAATTCGTCCTCTACCGAATGATGCAGTAGAACGTGAGACGTTTGTTTCCCAGGATGCAACGGAAATAAATGAGAATGGGCACCACCAAAATCGTTTTCAACAAACTAATAAGTGACTGAACTCTTTCAACAAAAACAGCAAAGAAATATTTTGGTTTTTTCTCTCTTGAAAAAAAAACGAATACACTGCCACAGTTAAAAGAAAAAATAACATGTCAATTCAATTAAGTTAGTGGGAGGCTTTCCACATGATGTAACCACTTAGTTAATTAATGGAATTAATTTAACTGTTATGGAACATCAAAAGGCTTGGAAAAAATAAAGAGACTTGCAAAAATTGGCTGGGCCGGGCCCGCATAATTTGGTCCGGCATTCGTGTACGCAGGACGTGCGGGTGCACACGAGTCAGGCCTGTTCGGATTTTGATTTGCACCCTCCTGCGCGCGCACGTAGAGAGAGCCTCTATCCTTATAACTCTTACCCATCTACATATGAGCAATCATATATAAGCATATTTTCCCTTTATTAGCTTTCCTATGTGGGACAAGCTAATATCTCTTTATTTTCCAACACCAATGGGTGAACTTTGAGCAACAATTTCTCATTCACCGAAGCACCATTTTAAGCATATGAATATACAATTCCAAACTACTCACGGAGGAGTATCCGAATCACTCAAAAATAACCACTAACACGAAGTGGATCATGCTTAAAATTGTGCCACAAAATGCTTACTAAGAGCATTTTCCAACAATCCCCCACATGAATGAAATTGGCGAAAAAACGTCAAATAAAATTACTTTATAGAAACATTTTATTTTGACCTTGAAGATTCAACGGTTCAACACCTGCATAGGATATGTAGGCCTCAGCCTTTGAACATTCCCTTGTGAAAATATATCTTCTTTACTAGCTGACAGTGGACACGATGTCATTGAACTGTACTGATGTTCATGTAAATGAAAACATATATCACACATATATTTTACCTAACACATCTGAGTTCTCATAATTATGTTCATTTTGGCCATGAAAATCTACCTGGTTCTGCAAGAGTTTCTAAGAATTGAGCCCCGTACAATTCCCTTTGAAGCGTCCCCACTTCTCTCTCACATAGGCGATTTCTTATTTAAGAGTAGCTCGTATTACTCTGCTCGGATTCCCGACGCATAAGAATCATTAAAAGCATTTGCTTAACCTCTTTCCATACGAGCATCACTGTTTCATTTCACCATAGGAATGGACTAGAGTGTAACCCTCCATAGTGAACCAATTATGTCTTTTATGAGTAGGTTGTCCCATTGAACCTAGATCTTGGGATCTCCAGTCAACAAGGTTG
The DNA here is from genome assembly GCA_019454045.1 of Zanthoxylum bungeanum. Taxonomy (NCBI): domain Eukaryota; kingdom Viridiplantae; phylum Streptophyta; class Magnoliopsida; order Sapindales; family Rutaceae; genus Zanthoxylum; species Zanthoxylum bungeanum. The sequence continues at coordinate 47,743 of SKCR01000008.1, forward strand.
GGTGCTCCTTCATAATAAACATTTATCTAATGGGCTTTAGTCTCATTCCCCTCGATGATTTCACAACTAACTCTCTGTTTAACCCTTTGGTTAGCGGATCCGCAAGGTTATCCTTTGACTTTACATAGTCAATCAAAATAACTCCATTAGAGAGTAATTGTCTAACGGTATTGTGTCTACGACGAATATGTCTAGACTTACCATTATACATATTGTTATGTACCCTTCCAATTGCAGATTGACTATCGCAATGAATGAAAATTATTGGCACTGGCTTAGGCCAACTTGGAATATCCTCTAGAAAATTTCGCAGCCATTCTGCTTCTTTACTAGCTGACAGTGGACACGATGTCATTGAACTGTACTGCCGTTCATGTAAATGAAAACATATATCACACAGATATTTTACCTAACACATCTGAGTTCTCATAATTATGTTCATTTTGGCCATGAACATCTACCTGGTTCTGCAAGAGTTTCTAAGAATTGAACCTCGTACAATTCCCTTTGAAGCGGCCCCGCTTCTCTCTCACATAAGTGATTTCTTATTTAAGAGTAGCTCGTATTACTCTGCTCGGATTCCCGACGCATAAGAATCATTAAAAGCCTTTGCTTAACCTCTTTCCATACGAGCATCACTGTTTCATTTCACCATAAGAATGGACTATAGTGTAACCCCCCACAGTGAACAAATTATGTCTTTTACGAGTAGGTTGTCCCATTGAACCTAGATCTTGGGATCTCCAGTCAACAAGGTTGGGTTTTCCTTCGTAATAAACATTTATCTAATGGGCTTTAGTCTCATTCCCCTCGATGATTTCACAACTAACTCTCTGTTTAACCCTTTGTTTAGCAGATCCGCAATGTTATCCTTTAACTTTACATAGTCAATCGAAATAACTCCATTAGAGAGTAATTGTCTAACGGTATTGTGTCTACGACGAATATGTCTAGACTTACCATTATACATATTGTTATGTGCCTTTCCAATTGCAGATTGACTATCGCAATGAATGAAAATTACTGGCACTGGCTTAGGCCAACTTGGAATATCCTCTAGAAAATTTCGCAGCCATTCTGCTTCTTTACTAGCTGACAGTGGACACGATGTCATTGAACTGTACTGCCGTTCATGTAAATGAAAACATATATCACACAGATATTTTACCTAACACATCTGAGTTCTCATAATTATGTTCATTTTGGCCATGAACATCTACCTGGTTCTGCAAGAGTTTCTAAGAATTGAGCCCCGTACAATTCCCTTTGAAGCGGCCCCACTGTTCTCTCACATAGGTGATTTCTTATTTAAGAGTAGCTCGTATTACTCTGCTCGGATTCCCGACGCATAAGAATAATTAAAAGCCTTTGTTTAACCTCTTTCCATACGAGCATCACTGTTTCATTTCACCATAGGAATGGACTAGAGTGTAACCCCCACATTGAATCAATTATGTCTTTTATGAGTAGGTTGTCCCATTGAACCTAGATCTTGGGATCTCCAGTCAACAAGGTTGGGTTTTCCTTCGTAATAAACATTTATCTAATGGGCTTTAGTCTCATTCCCCTCGATGATTTCATAACTAACTCTCTGTTTAACCCTTTGTTTAGCGGATCCGCAATGTTATCCTTTAACTTTACATAGTCAATCGAAATAACTCCAGTAGAGAGTAATTGTCTAACGGTATTGTGTCTATGACGAATATGTCTAGACTTACCATTATACATATTGTTATGTGCCCTTCCAATTACAGATTGACTATCGCAATGAATCCAAATTACTGGCACTGGCTTAGGCTAACTTGGAATATCCTCTAGAAAATTTCGCAGTCATTCTGCTTCTTCAGCACACTTATCTAATGTAATGAATTCTGATTCCATTGTAGATCTGGCTATCACAGTCTGTTTGGAGGATTTCCATGATATAGCTGCACATGCCAGTGTAAACACATAGCCACTGGTAGACTTTGAGTCTTTCATATCAGATATCCAGTTTGCATCACTGTATCCTTCGATTACGGCTGAATATTTATGATAGTGCAACCCATAATTACGAGTAAAACGTAAATACCTGAGTATTCTTACTATTGCTTTCCAATGATCAACCCCTGGATTACTCGTATATCTGCTGAGCTTGTTTATTGTACAGGCTATATCAGGCCTTGTACAACTCGATAAATACATCAGACTCCCAATCACTCTAGAGTATTCTACTTGAGATATACTTTCTCCCATATTCTTTGATAGATGTAGACTCACATCTAAAGGAGTTCTAGCCACAGCAGAATCATCATTGTTGAATTTACCAAGAATTTTATCCACATAGTGCGACTGATCAAGAATAAGTCCATCTGGACTTCTCGAGATCTTTATTCCCAGAATGACATCTGCTAGACCCATGTTTTTCATGTCAAACTTAGATTTTAGCATATTCTTGGTGGATTTTACCATTTTAGCACTACTCCCGACAATCAATATGTCATCAACGTAGAGACATAAAATGACATAGCCAACTTCGGTCTCTCTGACATAAATACATTTATCACATTCATTGATTTTGAAACCATTTGCCAACATGGTGTCGTCAAACTTTTTATGCCAATGTTTCGAAGCTTGTTTCAATCCATACAAGGATTTTACTAACTTGTAGACTTTCTTTTCTTGTCCTGGAGCTATAAAGCCTTCAGGTTGTTCCATGTAGATTTCTTCATCTAAATCTTCATTTAGAAATGATGTTTTCACATCCATCTGATGTACCTTAAGATTGCGCAAAGCTGCAATCGCTACTATCATCCTTATGGAATTTATCCTCGTTACAGGAGAGTAAGTGTCAAAGTAATCAAGACCTTCATATTTTCTGTAGCCTTTAATTACAAGTCTTGTTTTGTACTTGTCAATTGATCCATCTGCCTTCATTTTCCTTTTGAAAATCCACTTGGACCCTAAAGGTTTACACCCTGGAGGAAGATCCACTAACTCCCAGGTGTGATTTTGTAAGATGGATTCAATTTCACTATTGATGGCATCTTTCCACAAAGCACCATCAGCTGACCTTACAGCTTCGTTATAGCTTTGAGGATCATTTTCTAGCAAAAATGTCAGAAAATCTGGACCAAATGATTTTTCCGTTCTAGCTATTTTGCTACGTCTTGGTTCAAGTTCAACATTTTGTTGATCCTCTGGAACATTTATGTGTTTTTGGTCCTGACTATCTTCAATGATAGTCTCATGTGCCCGTTTGTGCACATTTTAATTCGAATTAGTTTTACAAGGAAAAATGTATTCGAAAAAGGATGAATTTCTCGACTCCATTATCGTATTTTTGTGAATATCTGGTATATTAGACTCATGCACAAGAAATCGATAAGCATTACTGTTATGTGCATATCCTATGAAAATACAATCAACATTTTTTGGTCTTATCTTCACCTTCTTAGGTGGAGGAATGGCTACTTTGGCAAGACACCCCCACACTCGTAGAAATTTATAGGAAGGTACTCTTCCTTTCCACATTTCATAAGGAGTTTTCCCTGCTTCTTTCCGTGGTACCTTATTTAAAAGGTAATTAGCTGATAAAACAGCTTCTCCTCACATATTCTGAGGTAATCCATAGCTGATTAACATAGCATTCATAATTTCTTTCAAGGTACGATTCTTCCGTTCTGCAATCCATTGGATTGAGGTGAATAAGGAGCTGTGGTTTGATGTATGATTTCATTTTGCTCACAAAGTGATTCAAAAGGAAAAACATACTCACCACCACAATCACTTTTTAACTCTTTAATTCTTTTATTCAGTTGGTTCTCAACTTCATTCTTATAGAGAACAAATTTCTCTATAGCTTCGTCCTTGCTTTTCATCAAATACACATAGCAAAATCTTGTGCAATCATCAATAAAGGTAATAAAATATTTATTACCGCCTCTTGTTTGTATTGAATTAAAATCACATACATCGGTATGAATTAGATCAAGGGTTCAGAGTTTCTTTCAATACTATGAAATGATGTTCTAGTTAGTTTTGCCTCAACACAAGTATCACACTTATGTTTGTTATCAATTTTAAAATTGGGAATATGATTCATGTTAATTAATTTCCGCAATGATTTAAAATTAACATGTCCTAATCTACTATGCCATAGATCAGAGTACTCAACAATATAAGCAGAAGAACTAGCTTTATTGATATTCTTGGGTTTAACAACCATTACATTGAGCTTAAAGACCCCATCAGTTACATACCATTTTTCCCACATACATGCCATTTTTAGTCAAAACTACTTTATCAGACTCGAACACCATCCGGAATCCGTGCTTGTTCAGAAGTGATCCAGACACAAGATTCTTCTGTATTTCTGGTACATACAGAATATTGTTTAAAGTCAACTCTTTCCCAGAGGTCATCTTCATAATCACCCTGCCTTGACCTTCAATCTCAGATGTTGCTGAATTTCCCATGTATATTTTTTCCCCATTACTAGCAGGCTCAAATGAAGAGAACATGCTTTTGTCTGAGCACACATGTCGAGTGGCACCAGTGTCAATCCACCACTCTCTTGGGTTAGAACCCACCAGATTCACCTCAGAAACCACAGCAGAAAGGTTAATGTCTGAAACATCTTGAGTCATGTTTTCCATCAGATTAGCCTCTTGATTCTTTTTCTTCTTCGGCAGTCTGCACTCAGAAGACTTGTGACCCATTTTGTCACAGTTGAAACATCTTCCTTGAAATTTGGTTTTCTTGAAAACTCCTCCTTTAGGGCCCATCTTTGACCCTTTGCTCTTAGGGTTTTTGTTCTTATGGCCATGTTCAATAACATTTGCTTTGGCCTCATGAGTTATCCCTCTCTTGTCAGATACTCTGTTATCTTCCTCAATTCTAAGCTTAAGAACCAAGTCTTCAATGTTCATTTCTTTTCGTTTATGCTTTAGATAATTCTTGAAATCTTTCCAACCAGGTGGTAGTTTTTCAATTATCGAGTCTACTTGGAAGGTTTCACTTAAAACCATCCCCTCAGCATGAATTTCTGCAAGAATAATCTGTAATTTTTGTACTTGACTTAACACAGTTTTAGAGTCAACCATCTTAAAATCTAGGAAACGGCCTACGATAAATTTCTTAGTACCGGCGTCCTCAGTTTTATATTTTCGATCTAAGGATTCCCAAAGTTCCTTAGCTGTTTTCATTTCGGCGTACACACTGTATAAGGAATCACTCAGCCCATTCAACACATAATTCCTACATAAGAATTCAGAATGTTTCCAAGCATCGATGGCACTAATCACTTGAATATCATTCTCACCCTCTTTGGGTACAAGAGCATCTTCCTTTAGGAACCTTGCAAGGTTCAACATGGTCAAATAAAAGAACATTTTTTGTTGCCACCTTTTGAAATTCTGACCAGTGAATTTTTCAGGTTTTTCCGCGGCATGATTGACATGGCTCACATGTCCAACAGGTTGTCTAGCCATAGAGGCATCAACATTTTGGCCCGCCAAAGAGGCTGCCACATTAAGCCCAGAGGCTGAAACATTTTGGCCAGTCAAAGAGGCTGCCACAACACTTTGGCCAGCCACAGTGGCTGCCACATTAAGCCCAGAGGCTGGAACATTTTGGCCAGCCAAAAAGGCTGTCATGTTCGGGTCAACTGTGTTTGGACTGTTTTCTATATCCACATATCGGAAATGTTTGGTTACTGTGTTCTTACAAAGGACAATGAACAACAGTAAAACAGAACACGATTGGTACAATAAAGTAGCGGTAATAACAAAACAATAGTTATGAAAATAACACAGTTTCAGGAGTGAACACGGCGGTGCAGCAACGAACCAGCGACAGGAACAATTCAGTAACGAAGGCAGTGCAGTATCGAACCAAATAGAGAGAATTCCAAGGCTTGTTGATGCGGCAACAATCTCCTTAAAATAAATTCGTCCCCTACCGAATGGTGCAGTAGAACGTGAGACGTTTGTTTCCCAGGATGCAACGAAAATAAACGAGAATGGGACCACCAAAATCGTTTTCAACGAACTAAGAAGTGGCTGAACTCTTTCAACAAAAACAACAAAGAAATATTTTGGTTTTTTTCTCTTGAAAAAAAAACGAATACACTGCCACAGTTAAAAGAAAAAATAACATGCCAATTCAATTAAGTTAGTGGGAGGCTTTCCACATGATGTAACCACTTAGTTAATTAATGAAATTAATTTAACTGTTATGGAACTTCAAAAAGCTTGGAAAAAATAAAGAGACTTGCAAAAATTGGCTGGGCCGGGCCCGCACAATTTGGTCCGGCATTCGTGTACGCAGGACGTGCGGGTGCACACGAGTCAGGCCTGTTCGGATTTTGATTTGCACCCCCCTGAGCGCGCACGTAGAGAGAACCTCTATCCTTATAACTCTTACCCATCTACATATGAGCAATCATATATAAGCACATTTTCCCTTTATTAGCTTTCCTATGTGGGACAAGCTAATATTGATGGAGTTGGTGCTTGGAGTGCCAATCCGAATTGTACATTTTATTATTTATTAATAAAATAACTATATTTTTCATTTCATACCCTATTAATGGTATTGTCATTACGCGTATTAAATTGATGTATCGTTATGCTAAGAATGACATCGACCTTAGAATAGTTTTGACACTAGGTGTAAACTATTCTTAAAGTAAATATCCCTAGTCGTTGGTTTTTTGAATACGGTCGAATTCCTATAACCTAGAAGACTATCACATGTAGTATATTGGAATTGGAGTTCCAATGGTTTAACGCGATGTACTATGAGTTTTGGAAACTCGTATAGACATGTGGGTATTCGTTGGAGCGAATACTGAATGACTCATTGGTGATTCATAATAGTTGGAAGTACACACCATCGTCAATAGGAATCTCCTCGAGTCGAGTAGCATATGTAATCCTTTGACTATAGCATAGCATTGATTTTGTGTGAGATCCTCCACACTTAGATGCCATGTATGTCAGAAACCTTTCATGGTCTGGCCTCTAGATGTTCGTTGGGTGTTGACCGATGCACACAGTAATCAAGTGCGAAGCAAGATAAGATCTGTCGGCATGTATGTGTACCATAAGGGGTTTAGGTATCCATGTTAGTAAAGTCACGATTCTTAAATCTTTGGCCAAAGTCGATTGATTACGCCCAAATATGACTCGCGGTTATCGCAGTATAGCTGGGGTGTCGATTCCTCAGAGAGATGGTTACGGGAACTAATTTACTCAAACAAAAACGTTAACGGTAACTTAATAAATAAAACGATAAAAGTTGATAATTAAAGTAAATATAAATAAAGTAATGAAAAGATATTTAAAGATAATGGTAGAGAGATATGACAAAGCTTCGGGAATCCCTCTTGCATCGAACTCCTATATTTAGTTATTGATTCATTTTATTACACAATTGAAGGTTTCACATCCCAAACCAACAATCGGAAAATATTCAATTCTACACATATTCAAAATCTAAGGTAATTAATGATTATTTTCCCTATGTTAACAACACACAAAAGCCATCGTTACGAGCTATCTAACGTCGACAATATACCCTCAGGCAATACTGCAGCAGAAGACCAACACGCAAAACAACTTTACCAGTCACAATTAAATTCGCAAACCACACATAGAAGAAGCATGACTGGATCTATATGGGATTTGACAAAATATAATTTCTGGATTAATAAATCAAAAGATGATAGAAAATAACAACCATTAATTTTATTAAACGATTAAAAGGTACTCGTAGGAATCAAAAACATAAATAATAAAAATCAAACACAAAAGTTCATCCCTAGCTTTGCCTAGGGGATTAGTTCCCCATAAAAGAAATAAAAATAGCCTGGGATTGGAGAGAATTATCGTTCTGAATCATCACGACTCCGCGTCCCGGCTTCTGGGCTCTGATTTCTTCTCTGAACTCTCGGCACTGCTCTGGTTTTTCTCTGCTTGTGCGTTTTTTTGCACTCGGTCCTGCTTCCAAAAAAATAAAACAATTCACGCACTGCAGCTCCCTCAAAGTATTTGATGTGTTTCACGCGTGAGGGGCTTCACGCAGCAGCCGGTGCTGCTTCTTCTTGCGCACACTGCTTTCTCACGCTGCCTCTGCCCTTTTATAATAGACAAATATTAACCCTAATATGATTCTATTCTTTTGGTCAAACGTGGGGTCCTCTCTCTTGTGGCCCACGTGTTCTTCTCTATTTAGTCAACTATCATAGCTGCACTTTGCTTTCTCTCTTTCGGATTACTTATTCACGCCACTTTTCTTCTTTGTTTTTGTAATTGTTCTTTTATTTTTTTGCTTCAATTGTGGCCTCCACGTGTGTTTGTTTCATGCTCTCTTTTGGTCACGTTTTTGCTTTCTTCTTTATGCTTTACTATTCTTTCAATGTGGACTTCTCTCTCGCTTCATCTTTTCCAATTCCTACAGATAATAAATAGGGAAATTACTTAAATTACTTAAATAATAAATACTTTCTAAATTAATATAATGATAAAAATTATATAATAAAATATAAAATATATAACTAAATACTGAACAATAAACCCGAATAAGTGGTGTTTCAAAGTACATTTTAATGCACTTATCATCGATCACCTAGGGTGGATCGCATCAGTTATGAAGAATCGTGGACATGTCGACATGAGATGTGCGTCTTGGAAACTTGACGGTATATTTTATGTTTCCTAAGCACAACTCGGATAGCCTACGACGGAGGGATTGTTAAACATATGTGATGATCTCGACTTGTATAGTTCAGAAAGGTCGTTCGTGTTCTTCGCGAATTCGGAGGTGGCCGAATTGCGTACATATTAGCTAGGCTTATATGACGAACGTATCTGAACTTAGAGAGTCTTAATATGAAGTGTACTCGTTGAGCACTTGGGTAGCCGATTATTTTTGATAAAATATAATATTCGATATTATAATTATCAACTAAGATAATCAAGTGTTATTGGATAACATTGATTATTTATTTTGACCTAATTGGATTAATTCAATAATTACACAATGGCTTAATTGTAAAATCATAATTATCTCTATCATTTGAGGATATTATGGTAATTGTAAGTATGTAATAATATGTGGTTTTGGCTTGATTTAATTGGATTAAATCAAGGTGGCAAACATTTAACTAATCTATTTCCTAATCTTTGGCTTGATTTAATTGTATTAAATTAAAGTGGGAGACAATGGAGATTAGTCACACCTAATTATACATATTTGGACAAATTAGATTAAGCCTACTTAAAAGTTGATTACAACTTTTATTAATTAAAAATTGCCTAAGTTTTGCTATAAATAGCAAGCTTTAGGAATGTTTTAATTACAAGTTCAAATACAAGCATAAGCAAATTCTTGAGAGATTAGCCTAAGTTAGAGAAGTGTTTAGATAAGCTTGTGAGGTCTCTACAACATTTCATCTAGGAGAAATCAAGATTGGATCTTGAAGTGAAGCTTGGAAGCATTGGAAACAAGATTGGATCTTGAAGTCAAGCTTGCACACCTTGGAGGTTCTCCAACAATTTCAACAATGAGAAGTAGATTGGATCTTACATCAAGCTTACTAGGTAATGTTTGATATTCTCCAAAGCTATGTTTATTTGTGTATTAGATGCATGATCACATAGCTTAATGTTGAATAAGGCTAATCAATTGTGTTAGGATATTTTAGAAGTATAAACACAACATGCTTGTAATTAGGTCAAAATGTTCATGTTAGACATGAAACAATTAATAAGAGTTTGGAACTCTAAATTAAAGCTTAGAGCTATGACTACCATTCTAGATTCACTTGACCACCTTTAGGTGGACTAGAATTGTTCATGAGACATTTCTAATTGGGATTCTAAAATAGTTTGTGTATTGGATTCAAAATTTACGCAAATGCGTATTTAAAATAAATTTATATTTTTTGGAAAATATTTGATATTTTTAAAAACTAGATTTTTATTCTATAACATGTGTTTATGATGGTTTTGAAATTAAAAATTAATTTTAGGTGTTTTTAAAGTGTTTAAGAAAGACTGAAAGTTGTTAGGGTCAAAGACCCTAATTGCTTCAGCTCACTGGAATGTTAGCTGAAGCTTTGAAACAATACAACAATTGCAAACAAATAAAAAATAAATAAATGAAACTACCCGGGCGATGATTTTGTTTTTGCTTGTTTTTGATTATCTGGATTCCAATTCAGTCCCGATTTTTTCCTATACACTCGTAATGGAATATAATATTTTATTAAATGATTTAAAATTACACTCATACTTGATATCCATGGGTTAGACCCATTTTCGCTGTCCGGGGCACCGATCCGACCCTAGGGGTTCCACAACTGCCCCAACAAATATCTCTTTATTTTCCAACACCAATTGGTGAACTTTGAGCAACAATTTCTCATTCACCCAAATACCATTTTAAGCATATGAATATACCATTCCGAACTACTCACGGATGAGTATCCGAGTCACTCAAAAACAACCACTAACACGAAGTGGATCATACTTAAAATTGTGTCACAAAAGCATTTTCCAACAGTTATTGCATATTATTTAGTAAAACTGGCGTGTAATGACTATGTCTATGATTTTTGGGTCAGTGGCCTTCATGTTTCTTTTAATTGTATCTTGTAGTTCCATTTTTCCTTTTAATGAAGTATTTGCGTTTCAAAAAAATTTCAGAGGACTAATTAAATAAAAATATTTAAAAACTAATCGGTCAAGCCATGGGCATGGATAACCATTAATACACTTATAATCAAGAGAAACATTAACTATAGTAGTTAACTCGGAAAAATGATAAATATTGATAATAGTGCATTCTAAATTATACATAAGTGGAAAAGATAAAAATATTTTTTTTATCATGTAATTAATTTTTTTTATTTTATAGTAAATTTTTTTATAGTATTTATGTGTAATTTAAAATGCACTATTATATGTGGATATTATTACTCGTTAACTTAAGCACTAAAAGAAAACCAGCAAACCAAATGCACCGTCGCATCAACAGAATGATTAATTTATGTATATTCTTGAAGCAAACGACACTTAATTACTGGACACCCAATACACGAGTCACGAGACCTTACCAGCTACAGTCAAAGATTTCAAATTAATGAGGTACATCATATGTAAGAGCCCCCTTGAATTAAAAAATGCTTAGATTATATTAATTTGTTTGAAATATTTAGTAATTAAAGTTAACTTTTCATATGAAAGTCTCTTGAACTAGCCCATTAAGTAGTAGTGCATTATATGATTCGTCATATATATATATGTTCGTTGGGTATAGACCGATGCACTCGTTAATCAATGTATATCAAGATATGATCTATCGGCCTGTATGTGTACCAGAAGAGGTTTAGGTATCCATGTTTACAAGTCACGATTCTTAAGACTTTAGCCAAAGTCGATTAAATATGGTTGATCGTTGTGGATGCTGGTTTTCGGCCGAGGTCCACAATCAGAATTTGTAGGTTGGGGGCATTAGCGATCCTGCAAGACAAAGGTAGAGTGAGCGGGAGCAGACTACCCACCGGTGTGGTGGGTGCCGGGGGCACTCCGACGCTCAAGTCAGTAGTATGAAATGAGCAGTAAATATGTAAATGTGAAAGCAAGGTTTGAAGTTACCTTGACCTCTCTGGGTGGCCGTGAGGGCGGTGATATGTGTCTGTGGGAGTGGGGGGCTCAGAGAGCTTGTGTCAGAGAGCATAAGCTAGTAAGAGAGAAGTGAAAAGAGTTGAGAAGCCCCCCACCTCCATGAATTATGCTTCATTTTATAGGTGGAGAAAGATGAATTCTCTGGTCTGCATATGGGAAATGGGTCCCCATAACATGTTTATTGTCTCTGCTTTCGGCGGGGAGAATATTTTACATGTGGAGAGATATATTATTTGTTGGGGAAAAGAGAGAAACAGTTAAAGGGTTTGTCCTTTTGTAAAGGCTTTAGAGTTTGATGGGCTGGATTATCTTTTTGGGCCTCACCTGGTGTTGGGTTCAAAGTGAAAGGACGATTTTACCCTTGGACCAAATTTGGCCCATACAGTTTGTCCCCTGCTCTCTAAGTCAAGAAGTTCTTGATTTAGAGAGTATTTTATACGTGTCGAACGAAACAAGATGTAAGAGTACCTGTTAAGAATGCATAGTTCATATTACATACGACAGAGAGAATTCAATGTCTTTTGGACTAAGAGTAGTCCAAGTCTTCAATTTGGCTTGACATTTAGCCATGGGGAATGTCCCCGGTCGACTGAACCAGATGAAAGTTCAGGAAAATCTCCATACTGCTGGTCAATGATCATAGGAGTCTTCAAATTTTTCTAGACCAGATGAATGTTACTTGTTAAACTTGACTCTACATGAGTCCATGGGGGATGTCCCTGGTTGACTGAACCAGATGAAGGTTCAGGACAATCTCCATACTACTGGTCATGGACCAGAAGAGTCTACAATGTTGTCTGACTAGATGAAGGCCATGTCTTCAACATGACTCTACATGAGCCAATGGGGGATGTCCCCAGTCGACTGAACCAGATGAAGGTCGGGATACTCCCCATACTACGGGTCAAAGGACCAGGGGAATCCACAATGTCGTCTGACCAGATGAAGGCCAGGACAATCTCCATACTACTGGTCAATGACCATAGGAGTTTTTTCAAATTTTTCTAGACCAGATGAAGGTCATGTGCTGAACTTGACTCGTCATGAGCCATAAGGGATGTCCCCAATCGACTGAACCAGATGAAGGTTGGGATACTCCCCATACTACGGGTCAAAGGACCAGGGGAATCCACAATGTCGTCTGACCAGATGAAGGCCAGGACAATCTCCATACTACTGGTCAAGGACCAGAGGAGTATTTTCAAATTTTTCTAGACCAGATGAAGGTCATGTGCTGAACTTGACTCGTCATGAGCCATGAGGGATGTCCCCAGTCGACTGAACCAGATGAAGGTCAGGATAATCCCCATACTATGGGTCAAAGGACCAGGGGAATCCACAATGTCGTATGACCAGATGAAGGTCAGGACAATCTCCATACTACTGGTCAAGGACCATGGGAGTTTTTTCAAATTTTTCTAGACCAGATGAAGGTCATGTGCTGAACTTGACTCGTCCTGAGCCATGAGGGATGTCCCCAGTCGATTGAACCATATGAAGGTCAAGATAATCCCCATACTACGAGTCAAAGGACCAGGGGAATCCACAATGTCGTCTGACCAGATGAAGGCCAGGACAATCTCCCTACTACTGGTCAAGGACCATGAGAGTTTTTTCAAATTTTTCTAGACCAGATGAAGCTCATGTGCTGAACTTGACTCGTCATGAGCCATGAGGGATGTCCCCAGTCGACTGAACCAGATAAAGGTCAGGATAATCCCCATACTACGGGTTAAAAGACTATGGGAATCTACAATGTCGTCTGACCAGATGAAGGCCAGGTCTTCAACTTGACTCTACATGAGCCAATGGGGGATGTCCCCAGTCGACTGAACCAGATGAAGGTCAGGATACTCCACATATTACGGGTCAAAAGACCAGGGGAATCTACAATGTCGTCTGACCAGATGAAGACCAGGTCTTCAACTTGACTCTACATGAGCCAATGGGGGATGTCCCCAGTCGACTGAACCAGATGAAGGTCAGGATACTCCCCATACTACGGGTCAAAGGACTAGGGGAATTTATAATGTCGTCTGACCAGATGAAGGCCAGGTCTTCAACTTGACTCTACATGAGCCAACAGGAGATGTTCCCAGTCGACTGAACCAGAGGAAGCTCATGAGTTTTTTTTTTTACACTACATTATCATATGGAGTGTCGGAAGTATACTCTGATTGATTGAAATAATGAGAGATCCTTTACATGCCTGTTGTGTTGATTGGGCAGAAGGTTGATAATAAAGTCTCATAAGGATGTTTCTTTGTCTTGTGTTTCAAGTCAACTATACATATTGATGAAGGTACAATGGAGTCTACAAATACCAGATTTGATGGTCTAAGAAGATTTCATTCTACAACACTTGAAGAAAGTAAATCAGAGTCTACATGACCCGATGAAGGTCCAAGAAAGTCTACACACTCCACTATACTTGATGAAGGTACATGAGAGTCTACTCATCCCGACCCGATGAAGGTCCAAGAAAAATTTTCATTCTACTATAGTTGAAGAAGGTACATCAGAGTCTATACTCCACATGACCCAATGAAGGTCCAAGAAAATATACACACTCCACTATACCTGATGAAGGTACGTGGGAGTCTACACACTCCATTATACCTGATGTAGGTACATGGGAGTCTATACACTTCGTGCATAATGGAGATCCACGAGGGTCTTCATTCCTCACTCTACAGGATGAGTCAATGAGGATCTTTACTCTACTAGACCTGAAGAAGGTCTATGAGAGTCTCTTCTTCTCATACTACTAGTTCTGATGAAGGTCCATGATACTACTGTCGAATGGACTATCAAATGGACCTGATGAATCTCCACAAGGCACAGTCGAATGAACTTAATGAATATCTATGAGAATCTTCATACTACAAGACCTGATGAAGGTCATGAGACTACTATCGAATGGGTTATCAAATGGACCTGATGAAGGTCATAACTTAGTCTCCTGATGAGGATTTAAGAGACTACCGTCGAATGGACTCGTCGAATGGACTTGATGAAAGTCCAAAGAAGTCATCACTCACTCTCCTAGGCCTGATGAAGACCCATGAGACTATGGTTGAATGGAGTTGTCGAATGGAAATGACGAAGGTCCATGAAGCTATGGTCGAATGAACTAGATGAAGGTCAATGTGAATCATCATTCTACCTGACCTGAGGAAGGTCAGGAGACTACGGTCGAATGAATATGATGAAGGTTCATGAAGCTATGGTCGAATGAACCTGATGTAGGTCCATGTGAATCTTCTCACTACTACTGACCTGATGAAGGTCCATGAAGCTATGGTCGAATGAACTTGCTGGAATGACTAAATGAATCTTCATTCTACCAATCTATGATACTACTGTCGAATGGAAATGACAAAGGTCCATGAGACACGGTCGAATGAAACTAATGCATGTCCATGAGAATCACCACTCTACTAGACCTGATGAAGGTCCATAAAGCTATGGTCGAATGAACTTGATGGAAGGACTAAATGAATCTTCATTCTACCAATCTATGATACTACTGTCGAATGGAAATGACAAAGGTCCATGAGACACGGTCGAATGAAACTAATGCATGTCCATGAGAATCACCACTCTACTAGACCTGATGAAGGTCCATGAAGCTATGGTCGAATGAACTTGATGGAAGGACTAAATGAATCTTCATTTTACCAATCTATGATACTACTGTCGAATGGAAATGACAAAGGTCCATGAGACACGGTCGAATGAAACTAATGCATGTCCATGAGAATCACCACTCTACTAGACCTGATCAAGGTCCATAAAGCTATGGTCGAATGAACTTGATGGAAGGACTAAATGAATCTTCATTCTACCAATCTATGATACTACTGTCGAATGGAAATTACAAAGGTCCATGAGACACGGTAGAATGAAACTAATGCATGTCCATGAGAATCACCACTCTACTAGACCTGATGAAGGTCCATAAAGCTATGGTCGAATGAACTTGATGGAAGGACTAAATGAATCTTCATTCTACCAATCTATGATACTACTGTTGAATGGAAATGACAAAGGTCCATGAGACACGGTCGAATGAAACTAATGCATGTCCATGAGAATCACCACTCTATTAGACCTGATGAAGGTCCATGAAGCTATGGTCGAATGAACTTGATGGAAGGACTAAATGAATCTTCATTCTACCAATCTATGATACTACTGTCGAATAGAAATGACAAAGGTCCATGAGACACGGTCGAATGAAACTAATGCATGTCCATGAGAATCACCACTCTACTAGACCTGATGAAGGTCCATAAAGCTATGGTCGAATGAACTTGATGGAAGGACTCAATGAATCTTCATTCTACCAATCTATGATACTACTGTCGAATGGAAATGACAAAGGTCCATGAGACACGGTCGAATGAAACTAATGCATGTCCATGAGAATCACCACTCTACTAGACTTGATGAAGGTTTATGAAGGTTTTTCATACTATCTAACTTGATAAAGGTTGGTCGATTGGACCAAATGAGGTCCAAGAAAATTTTCATTCTGACCTGATGATGGTCAGGAGACTAGGGTCGAATGAACCTGATGAAGGTTCATGAGGCTTTTCCAATACTTTCTAGAGTTTATGGAAATCCATCCATATAGTCTAGAGTGGATGATAATCTCCATACGTAGTGTGGAGATGATTATCCTAATATGTAGTATGGAAGAGATGGATGTCTATCAAAGTCATTACTAATTATACAAGGCTTGAATAAGGTCAATGATACTACAATAGAATGAACTTTGATGAAAGTCACATAGAATTTCCATACTACCTAACCTGATATAGGTTGGTCGAATGGACCAAATGAGGTCCAAGAAAATTTTCATTCTACTAGGCATGATAAAATATTCCATATGTATTATGAAGTTGGCAATATTAAATCAATGTAGCATGGAGATGATGACTAACCTTTGACTTAGTCTAGAGGAGTTGATAATCATTTCAAGTAGTCTAGGAGAGATGGGAGTTTTCCATGTAACCTGAAGTTGGTAGCCATCCATCTTTCACGTAGTCTGAAGGATATGAAGAACTTTTCATGTTGACAGGAGCAGATGGAAATCCTTCCACGTCCTCTGAATGGGATGATAATCCTATTAGCATCGTCTGAAGCGGACGACACACATTTCATGTCGTATAAAGAAAATTAGGATTTATCTCTGTCGTCTGAAGAAGATAAGTATCCACTCATGTCATCTTTCACGTCGGCTGGAATGGATGACATTCCATCAATGATAATTTTCCCATGTTGTCCTGAGGTAGTGATAATCCATCCATGTAGTATGGAGTTGATGCATTATAGGGAAAGAGTGTTGATGTTATCCCGATTAAGCTTTTCCTTATTGATAGTTCGACTTCAGGTAGACTGGAGTGAATTACTCCAACATTTCCTTTCACATGGAAGATGTGACTTGCCGTGATTGGTCGGCTGGAGAAATATGATGGTTTCTTTGTTGATTAAATGGATAGTCGTCTGATGGTGGATTTTCACTTTCCATATTCTTGAATGCTTTTAAGAAATTGGGTTGATAAGATAGTTGAAAAGAGTTGTAGCCTCAAGCCTTTGAGTGGCCGAAGAATGAATTATGTTCCAGATACTATTAGAGATTAGTACTGGAGTTTTACATGGATCAGTTTTAATCTTCCATTGATTGTAACTGTTTTGTAGAGTGGCTGATTATGCCACCACAGGATCTGGTGTTTGTTTGTAAGGATTGTAGACTGAGTGGTCTTTGCTTGCTATGAATCGCTAAGGCCCCACGGTGGGAGCCAAATTGTGGATGATGGTTTTCGGCCGAGGTCCACAATCAGAATTTGTAGGTTGGGGGCATTAGCGATCCTGCAAGACAAATGTAGAGTGAGCGGGAGCAGACTACCCACCAGTGTGGTGGGTACCGGGGGCACTCCGACGCTCAAGTCAGTAGTATGAAATGAGCAGTAAATATGTAAATGTGAAAGCAAGGTTTGAAGTTACCTTGACCTCTCTGGGTGGCCGTGAGGGCGGTGATATGTGTCTGTGGGAGTGGGGGGCTTAGAGAGCTTGTGTCAGAGAGCATAAGCTAGTAAGAGAGAAGTGAAAAGAGTTGAGAAGCCCCCCACCTCCATGAATTATGCTTCATTTTATAGGTGGAGAAAGATGAATTCTCTGGTCTGCACATGGGAAATGGGTCCCCATAACATGCTTATTGTCTCTGCTTTCGGCGGGGAGAATATTTTGCATGTGGAGAGATATATTATTTGTTGGGGAAAAGAGAGAAACGGTTAAAGGGTTTGTCCTTTTGTAAAGGCTTCAGAGTTTGATGGGCTGGATTATCTTTTTGGGCCTCACCTGGTGTTGGGTTCAAAGTGAAAGGACGGTTTTACCCTTGGACCAAATTTGGCCCATACAATCGCATATACATCAAAAATAGTGTTCTGATTAGTTATAAAGAATCGTGGACATGTCGACAATATGAGATGTGCGTCTTGAAAACTTGACGGTATAATCTATATTTCCTAAGTAAAACTAGGATAGCTTATGACAGAAGGATTGTTAAGCATATCCGATGACATTGACCTGTATAGTTCAGAAATGTCGTTTGTGTTCTTCGTAATTTCAGAGGTGGTCGAGTTGCGTTCATATGAACTAGGTTCATATGATGAATGTGTCTGAACTTAGAGAGTCACACAATATGAAATGTACTCATTAAGCACTAAGGTAGCCAATTATGTTTAATAATAAATAATATTTGATATTATGATTATCAATCAAAATACTTAAGTGTTATTGGATAACATTAATTATTTACTAGACCAATTGAGATTAATTAGATTAATCCAAATTTGTAATCACAAAATGACATTGTTGTAATTACATAAATATCTATACAATTGGAGGATATTTTGGAAATTATAAAATATACAATAATACGTGCATTTGACTTTATTTAATTTGCATTAATCAAGTGGTTAAACAAAGTTAATTAGATTACATCTAATATATATATTTAGACATATTAGGTTATGCTCACCTAAGGGCTGATTAAAACTTTTATTAATTAAAAATTAAAAGCTTGATTATAAAAGACAAGCTTGAGTATTTTTTTTTATTAAGCAATTAAGAAGTTAACCTAAGGATTTGTGAGAGAAACTTTGGAAGTCCTCGACATTTTCAACAAGGAGAATAAGATTAGATTTTTCATATGTAAGTTGATCTTCTCTAATATGCTATGTGTTTCCATTAATGATTTAATATCATTAGTGATGCATATGGTGATGTATTATGTATTAGATACATGATAACATAGCTTGAAGTTGAAATTAGGTTAATGAATTGTGTATAGATACTTTGGAAGTATAGAAACACAATATTTTGTGCATGTTGGACATGAAACACAAAATTGAAGTTTTGAACTCTAGATGAAAACTTGGAGTTATTGTTGGGGTTGGTGCTCAGAGCGCCAATTCCTGGTTGTATTTCTGTTAAATACTTCTGTAAAACATTATTATTATGAATAATATATGCAGTTTCTATAATATAATCTATTCTTTTATATGGTAAAGACGTAATGACCCTAGAATGATTAGTCATGATAAAGTTGCAAAAGCGTCGCAACTGACATTGAGATGTATCATGACGTTGTCATTCTCAGACAGTTCCTGGTCAAGGTTTACACTACTTGGTCAGTATAGTAAACCCGTTGAGACCGGTACATGTCGTATACTGGAATATATGATTCCAATGGTTTCTCAATGAACCATAAGTCTTGGAGACTAGTATAGACGTGTAGGTGTTTATAGCGGATAAACACTGAACGACTCACCGAAGATTCTTAATGGATGGTACACCAGCGTCAATAAGAATCTTCTTGGGTTGAGTAGCACTTGTGATTCTTAGACTTGAGATGCCATTGTGGGCACATGAGACATCTTCTACACTTAGACGGCAGTCACGTCACCGATCTATTTAGATCAGACCTCCGCCTGTTCGTTGGGTGTAGATAGATCCTCAGGGTGTCCTATGTGTATCAAGATAGGATCCGTCAGTTCTGTGTACCAGAGCATAGGTAGTCCATATGATTAGCAATCAGATAAATCCATGGGCCCGTGGTAAAGTTTAGAAGCTAGTTCTAAACACTCTTTTGAGATTGCTAATAGAATAGTCGACTGGATAGTCCCGATAGAGATTTGACGTTTACATCTATATCTCTGGGATTTATCCGGATACCTGTGACGGAGGAATTATACATTTGCGATGACCTCGACCTGTATGGTTCAGCGAGATTATCCGTGATCGTCATAATCTACGGGTGGATAGATTATGGACACGAAATTAGATTTTGTGACGGATATACCTGAACCTAGAGAGTCTCAATAATGAAACATACTCGTTGAGCACTAGAGCAACATAAATAAATAGTATTGATTATTTACAAAGTCGTTTAATGGTTAAACGCAAGATACATGAAAAAGGGACCCGATAGTCATTTACGTAATTATTGTGTATTTACATTTAATACTTGATTAATTTAAATACACATTAATTAATAGTCAAAATGAGTTGTTTGACTTTTATCCTAAATGAATATATGTTTTTAATATTTAATGTAAATATTATACATATATTTAATATATTTGTATTTGATTAATTAATTGATTATTTAATTGTTAAATGATTAAATTAATTAAAATATAAATATTTTTACATTAGGATATTTTGATTAAATGATTAAGTTGCCTTTGTTGACTTTAAATAAATGTCATTAAAGTGTTATTAGATATTTATGCAAGTTGATAAAGTGATAAAGTTAAATGAAATTGAAATTTATATTTGTTGTATTTGGTTTGTGCATTTTCGGCCAAGGCTTTAATTTGACAAGTATAAATTGTTTTCATTTGCTTTTCATTTCACTTAACCTAATACACATTTCACAAAAGAAAACACCATTGAAGAAACCTTGAAGAAGCTTGAGAAAGAAAAGAAAAACCAAGGAAAGCTTGATTTTAGTAAGTTTTCTCCAACTTACTATTAGTAAGGAAATTGTTCCTTAGGATCTAGGCTTCCATATATGATATCCTTAGGATATTTCTTTTTGTTCTTTGTGTTTTTGTTGATGGAAAGTTTGGTGAAGTTGTAAAGCATGTATGATGAAGAAAGGATGTAACTATTGTAGTTATATGTATTCTTTTAAGGTTTATGAAACAATGTTGCTATTCTAGAGTTGTTGACCCACTCTTAAATGACCTAGATTTGATCTTGAGTTGTTACATTGTGTTGAGACTTGAATTAGATGAAAGATTGATGATTGAAACATTTGATTTAATGTAAATGGCCTAATTTGCCCAATTTGTGGAAATTGAAAAATTAGGGTTTATAACCTATTCTAAATTTGGGGCTTTTGAGATATGTTGTGCATTTGGGTGTGTATATGATACATATAAAGTTTCATGTTGATGTATTACATTGGATGTGTTTTGAAGCATGAAATGACAAAAGCACAAACCCCCCCCCCCCCAATTAGGTGCATTCGGCCTTGACATTAATTTTTGGAATTATTGTTGCTTTTGGTGTTTTGATGTTTTGAACATGCTAAGTTCATCTTAGAAATGATTTAGAATCATTCAAAATTGATTGGATCAATTTCGGACTAAAATGGACAAAATACCATATAAGAGTAATTTGGTAATTTCACTTGAATATGATTCAATTGAAATTTTATTTCATAATTTGATTATTGGAATGTTAAATAAATATGTTTATTTAATTAATCCGAGAAAAGTTTTGAAATCTGAAAATCGGATTTTCACCGCTTCCGCTGCGTTACCGGATTCACCCCCTAAATAACCCCTTCAGTTATGACTACCATTCTAGAATTACTTGACCACCTTTAAGTGACCTAGAATTTTTCATGGGTTACTTATTTGTGGGATTCTTGTTTGGTTTGTATTTTAGATTCAAAATTTATGCATATATGTATTTTGAATATATTTATGTTTTTTTTTGTAAAAATATTTGATATTTTGGAAAACATGGTTTTTTTTTTTCTTTAATTTGTGTTGATGTTGGTTTTTATGTTAAAAATTAGATTTTCGGTGTTTGGAAGTATTTTGGGAAGGTTATAAGATAATTGGGTAAAAATCCCAATTTGCTTCCGCTCTATGGGATTCCAGATAGCTAATGTCTTGAAGAAAATTAAAAAAAAATGTGTTGTGCATGCACTATGTGCATAGTGCACTCACATTGTGCTCACATTGCCCGCATTATGCGCTGCACTTGTCTCATGCTAAATTTGTTTTGGCTCGATTTTAAGCTTTCAAACTCTGATTCGTTCTCAATTTTTTCCTATAGACTCGAAATGGAATATAGTATCCTTCTTTAATTATTTAAAAATACACCAATGTCTATATCCTGGTTTTGACCTAAATTCACTGTGTAGGGCCCCGATCCATCCCTAGGGGTTTTGGATCCAAGAAACGAACAAAGTGTAGGCACTGCATATTTGCATATAAGTCCCGATGATGAGTCTCACATGGAGACACTACCTTTTTAAATTTAGGAAGTCGCGGAAACGGACGTCGGAAGGGAAGAGTCAAAAATTGACATTTTTGTTGGATTTAGTTCGCTTGTTTAGCTTCGAGTTCGCTTGTTGGACCTCTGTTTTCAAACACATCCTTAACCCAAACTCCCGTAAGTCACACACCAAGCCCACATATCACCAAACCATATACCAAACCCACCAAAATGAATAAAGTCCACGCCTAAGAGACCAAGCCACACGCCCAAACATATCCAAAATAACAAAATCACACATTAAACAAATGCTAAAATCAAGATAAATCACCTTCCCAAATTAAAAGATTCAAATCAAATCTCATCAAACACTTTCCTAATTCAATTAAATCATATCCCTAATCAAAAGAGAAGAAATCAAATAAAATCAAATCATATCCCTAATCAAAAGAGAAGAAATCAAATCAAATTAAAAGACATTCCTAATTAAAAGATATTTCCCATAATACACAAATTTTTTCCCTATTCACACAAGGATTACTCCTCTTTTGCCTATAAAAAGAAGTCTTAACCCAACCTTAAAACCCGGAGCTCATTCTTACGAAAACATAAAGAAAATAAACCTAACTCACTCACGCCCAAGAGACTCCCACATTGCCGTGAACAAGCCCTCAAATTCCCCTTCATACTCACGCAAATCCCCCTCATAACACAGCCATCCATTCACGCAAATCCCCCTCACAACACAGCTCTCCATTCATGCAAATCTCCTTCACATACAGCCCAATCCACTGCCGCACATAGCCCTCAAAACCCCCTGAGCTTCCCGCACAAATCTCCTACAAGCAGCCCCTTAATTGCCGAGAAAACCCTCCATAAACTGCCGAACATAACCCATATGGACTGCACTGTTCTGACCGCATATGCCCTCCACAAGCTGCCCTGAAATATCCCCAAAATTGCCTAATTAATTACCGCAAAAACTGCCTGAAACAGTCCTCATTTTACCGTGAAAACAGTCCCAAAACTGCCCAGTCCACTACCACAAAACTGCACCAGAAACTGCCCCGTAAAACCCACAAACCGCAAACCAAAACAGCCCCGCATTACCGCAAACCAGTGAGCCTAAACCGTGACCAGAAACCGCAGTGAAATAGAGTAAAAAATAGCAGCCCAAACAATGAAGGAAAACGTTGAAACAGTTAACCGGAGGAGTTGCGGAGCATCAACCCTTCCGACGGCCGTGTAACGCGCTTCCGAGAGACGACTTAAGAGGTTAGACCTGAGGGCACCCCTTTTATTTATTATCCTTTATTTTCTATTTATTTATTACTTTATTTCGCATGAGTATTGTGGATTGGTGCATGATGTGATTTTCGGATGAACGAAATATGTGTTCTCTCTTGCGGTATATCGGATGGAAACCTGGACGTAAATTCCGTAGCCGAATCCAAATGGACGGTATTACGGTTTACACTCGGGATACAATGCCACGTACCACTTGAGAGATTCACATGTTTCGTTTCATCCAACCTTGTGTTCAAGCATGATTTAGTCTAATAAGTTATTTATTTTTAAGCATGATTATGATATTTCTTTAGGCATGATTTAGTTATTTTTCTTTTGCAATAGTAATTTAATTTACGTTTATGTTTAGGATGTTATTTATTCTTTGTGTTTGATAATTCAACATGCTCATTGTGTGATATTGTATGCTTGTCGTTATAATGACTTACTTTTAAAGCATGCAAACTTAGACATATGATTTACTTTGGTGAATGCGAACTAGATTTAAGTTATTCTTGAGCATATATGTTGCGTAGATTCGGTTAAGTTATTGCACAAATCATTTCATTACAAGTGGCATAAGTAAGGGACCATTCTGAACCCAACGGTTTGAGGTCTTCCCTTGCGAGGGGTGAGTGCGGCCTTAAATCATTTTCCCGGTTCACACCGGGTGGCGACTCCATGTTATTTCTTCGGTTTAGTTCCCCCGCGGGCTATTCCGTACTCCCGACAGGGCCGCGAGCCTGGAACAGCGTCGCCGATTTCTATGTTCTAAACAAAGCTATCAAGTCAGTAGAGAAACATGTAGTATTCACACACATGTTTAGGATTGTATGTCTTAATAAACTAATCATATTTGAGAACATATTTTATAGATTCAGCACAATAGGAGTCTTTCGGTCCCATGCGAGTATGTCAATATTTGGACATCAAGTTCTGTGAGTAAATAATATACTTTCTAAGTTTTCCATGTTATTCGTTTAAATATGTTATTTATGCATTATGTTTCCAGATTACGTATTGTTACTCACGTTTTAAGTTCCAAGCAGTTATATTATGGCTACGTTTTTAATTTACGTATACGTCACTTGTCTTGTGTGGTTATGATTTCAAATTATATATCCTCATTGTAGAAGTACTGGCTATGATTCTGTTCAGACAGTGTTCATCCCATACTTATTCTAAAATAAGTAATGGGTTTCATGGGAGTATTGTATACATAAGCCAGTACAATGTCAGTTTATGATTTCCATGTTGCAGTCCATGTTATGCAGATTTCAAGTTCATGTTTTCAGTTTACAGTTCAGATCATGTTGATGTTTCACAATTTTCATATGTGTTTTTTTATTTCAGTTCACGATTCATTTTTCAGCTCATGATTACGTTTTACAGCTTACAGTCACGTTTTCATATTTTCAAGTTACAAGAATACGTTTTCACGCTGTATGGATCATGTTTTCAAGTTCGAATTTATAAAATACATTACAGTTTATATAATACAGTATAATTTTACAATTTAGTTTCAAACGCCAGTATAGTATCATTCTTTCAACATAACGATCCAGATACGCTCAGTTCAGCAAGTCTAATGGTTCAGATAAACCTCTTAGACTATTACAGTTACAACTCAGCTTCCTCTGCTTACACGGTACTAGGTCCCACTAACTAGGTTTCACGTCCCTAGGTTATAATACTGGTGATGATTTCATGACTTTGATATATGCAAGTGTGTGTTGGGGCAACGACCCAATCCCGGTACGTATGGCGATGCGGGGAAGATGTCTCAATCTCGATGTTGCATATGTGTTTTCAGGTTTAATTGATTTCTCATGATTACAGTTTACAGATTCAGAACACGTTTACAATTTTAAGTTCAATTTCACAGCTACAGTTCATGTTTACAGATTTCAGTTCATATCATGTTTATAGTTTCTAGATCAAGAACATAATTTTTAGTAAAGAGAACAACTTTCAGTAAAAGAGCACAGTTTTCAATATAGTGTATAGTTTCCAGTTGAGTTCATGTTTACAGTTCGTATTTGTGTTTTTACTTTTTTCACTTAAAGTAGCTCTCAGACATGTTACGTTTTCAAGTTGATGTTTTTAAAATAGGATTACAGTTATCAATCTCATATTATCGTGTAAAGGTCATGTTGTGGTTTCAGGGTCATGACATATTTTCAGTTGTATTTAGTTCTCACATCACCATATGTTAGTTTCCAGTTATGTTATAGATTCTCAGTTATGATACAAATTAGTATATATACGGTTACATATGATTCAAGAATCAGGTTTGACATAACTTTACAGTTATTTATGTATAGTAACATGGTGTACGTTCACTCACTAAATCGATTGTTCGACTTACTCTTTTTAGTTTCAGTTTTACAGGCAGTTCAAGTAGGCAAGGAGAGGACGATGATATGGGGCGATGAATGAGCAACTGTAGTCATTAGGGTCAAGTCTTTAGATTCGTAGAGTTAGGGCCCATTAGTTAAGCATCGTATCATGCATGTCATGTGGGTGTATGTTAACAAGACATGAAATCTGTGTTATAATCAACATATTGCATATATCAAGTTAATTCATTTATTACTATGTTTCAGTCATGCATGTTTACGGCAAGTGATGAGATAATGTATGAATCAATAACATAACACATCGTATGAGCAGTTTATGTTATGTTAAACATGAGTATATAAGCACTTAGTAGGTAGCTCATGTAATCCATATGTAGTATTCATGCATGGTTTAAGCTGAATTAACAACCTCGGGTTTGGGATAGCTTTAGCCATAGGTTTTGGGGTGGTTTGGTACAATTATGTTTTAAGTAGTTCATGTGTGATAAATACGTGTATGAATAGGGCAAGTATAAAGCATGAAATATATCACGTCGGGTTATACTTGTTTAAGGCATGAGGCTTATTGAGATGGTCGTCTTCTGCCGGTCGCGCCCTAGGAAACAGGGATGTGACACCTGTCCTCAATGAGTACTTCGAAATTATATACTTATATGGTCAAAATGATGCTAATGTAAATGAGAAATTTTCTCACAAAATACACAAATTGTGAAGCAAAATTCAAGGAAATTAAATTAATATCACGTATGAAAGAAAGTTAAGGTTTGAGTGGTTTATTTATAACAACCCAATGATAGTTGAGCAAGAATGTGTTAGTAGAGAGACTTTTTCTCATGTGCGCCCAAACAGGGGGTGCAAATCTCAGTTCGAATTGGTTCGATATGTGTGCACTCTACTTCATGTGTACACAAATTATGGCTTAAATTGAACTAGACTCGCCTTATCCACTTGATTGATTTTGAATCATTGTTTCAAGATTGCAAAGAGACCATAGATAGAATTGATTACAAATTCCATTCAGTAATTAAGTTGTTGAATTAAATCTTTGTAACAGCTCCCTGAATGAATTTGAATGGTTTTCTTCAATTTATAAGAAAAAAGAAAGACATAGAGGTCTTATATAAAATTTCAAAAACAGAGAAAAGCCATACACATATCAAACACTGTTTTCCTTCCTTTGCTATAATTTTCGTGTTCCCAATCAGTTTAGTCACGCATGAGTTTGCCAAAATAATTTGGAAGTCAAGCATCAGTTTAGTCAAGTAATTTTCCTTAACTTTATTTTTTTTGTTGATATATATTTGTCGTTGTAGCTTTGTTCCACTGTATTATTATAAATTTGTTATTTTATGTGTTATTGTATCTTGTTGTATCAATTGTAACTGTTAAATATCCTATGAACTAGCTATTTTGTTAACATGCTATAAGTTTTCATTATTAAACATAAATTACTTAAAATATATCCATCTTAACTTGAATTATATAATTATTAACTATTGGCCGCAAGGCCTAATATTACCAAACTGTGTGCATGTGGACTTTGACTTTTAATGACTGACCCTAATGACCGCAGTTGGTGTCCATCATCCGTAAAGCTCACTCTCCGCATGCATATAACCTGAAACAGACACGGAAAATGAAAATAAATGACCGCAGTTGGTGTCCATCATCCCTAAAGCTCATTCTCTGCATGCATAGAACCTGCAACAGACACGGAAAATGAAAAGAGTAAGTCGTACGAACAACTTAGTGAATGAACATAAAAATATAAAATTAACATTATGTCATATACGTAATTAACTGGAAAACTACGTCAAACCTAAATCGTGAAACATAACAAAATTCATATACATATATGTAAAATTATATCATGATCTGAACATCTGTAACATAATTGGAAACTCAACATAAAAATATAATAACATGAAAATTGAAATCACACCGTGGCCCTATAATTACGACGTGAACTATAAATGTCAACGTGAAGCTGAAAACTGTAGACATAACTTGAAACGTCACTTAAACTGAAAATCGTAACTTGACGTCAACTGAAATCTTGGCATGAAAATCGAACTACATCAAAGGAAAACATGACTGCAAACACACATAATCATTCTCAAGTGAGGGCATCCTTGCGTGATAAGAGATGAAAAATCGTTTTGAAAATCGTATCCTTAATCCAACGGTTGTAAAAGGCATATGCATGTTGTCACAATGCAGGGATGTAAATGATGTCTCCAATGGACGTGGCTCGGTGATGTAGGGTTCATGATCTCACCTTGAGGTCATGGGTTCGAATCCAGGGAGTACATTTCTTATAAGAGCTTAGAACAATCGGAGATTTTACCTGCTCCGCTTAAGTCTGAAATGGATGATTTAACGGATGGGTTTCCAACGATTCAAAAAAAAAAAAAAAAGTTGCCACAATGCTTTATTTCTCCGCAATTCAACCAAACCAAATAAAGCTAATTTTATCCAAATGGGAATTTCGTACTGACAATTGGCAAACCCTACAATATTATACCAAAAAATACCCATGCCTGATGCCTGATTATTAAAAATTGAAGAATCTATGCATCGTATACCTTTCCAAATAAAGAACTAAAAAAAAAAAAAATTAAAATTAAAAAGGAAAAGGAAAAGGAAAAAGAAAAAGAAAAAGACACTTTACTCTACATCATTCACTCACTAGTGACAGTGTAGTCCTATACACTCGCAGATCTAAAGCTCAGCTGTCGGTGACTAACTCTTTCAACTTCACTGAGCTCATGGCTGCAGTCACTGCTTCCCTGTTTCCACTTCTCTTCTTTGCCAGAGCATCAGGGCTTGTAGTTGCAGCTTTGGTTCTCTCTTGGGCTCTGACTTTCAAAGCTAGCTTCCTCCCTCACTCTTCCTCCCAAGAAGACCTCATCTATTCTGTAAAAAAAAAAATGCTCTCTCCTCCCTCTCTCTTTGCATTTGCTTGTCTTATAATTCCTTTCAATTGAACTAAAAAATGGTGGTTTCTTTTATTTATCTTTTATGCGTGCTGGTTTTAACAGGTTCTTCATCCTTTGTTCATGGTGATTGGTTTCATAATCATCAGTGGAGAAGGTACTGAGTTTCTTCTTATAGAATTATTTTATTACCATCAGGGTCTACTGAGTATAGCTCGAAAATCTACAACACTAGACCAGAGTATCGAAATGCATACGTAGTGATGAAGAAAATGGGTTGTTTAATTTTGTTGTTTTCGATGTGATTTCAGCTATTTTGGTACATAGATGGTTGCCTGGTTCAAGGAATTTGAAGAAATCTGTGCATTTATGTCTTCAAGGAGTTGCTTTGGCTTCTGGGATTTTTGGGATTTGGACAAAGTTTCATAGCAAAGATGGGGTTGTGGCTAATTTCTATAGCCTGCATTCTTGGATGGGTTTAATCTGTATCTCCTTGTTTGGTGCTCAGGTTTTTGCTCTTCTTCCCCTTAGTTTACTCTTAATTTCTCAAATCTTTTGCTTATTGCAATCATTGTGCTTTATGGCAATGTGGTCCCTTGATTATTCTGGTCCTAAGCTTTAAATTGACAAGCCACGCATTTAAATTATTTTTAAGACAATGAATCACAAATAATTAAACTGCATTATGTATAATAATTGAAGGCAAAATTCTGTCAGTTTCAATATTGAAAACTGGTTTTGGATGTTTTCAGAAGTTTGGTGGCGTGTTGCACATCACTCGCACGCAGGAAGAGAATATGGGCCGTTGAATAACCCAGAAAGATGGGCCTGAAAGAGGCAACAAAATTAATTCCTTACTTGCTCTTTCTGCATTTTTCTCAGGGTTTTATTATAAAATCTTAAATTTTATTTTTATATTTTTACAAAAATTATATTCTACCACTAGTAGTAAAATGTCACACCCTACACTTCTTGTAAGAAAATGTTGTTTTTCAATATTTCTTGTAGTAAAATGTAAGGCATTAGTAGTAATAAGAGAATATTACATTTCAATACTTCTTGTACACATTTGTTATTTCTTGATTTCTGAAATAGTGAAATTATAATAACTTTTTTTTTTTCTTATAATGGTTCCATTAAGGGGTTAACTGGAGAAACTATTTTGTACAAGATTTCATCCTCATTTCATTATAAATGCAGTGGATGATGGGTTTCTTGAGCTTTTGGCATCGAGCTGAGGTGCGAACTACAAGAGTTAGGGTTTTGCCGTGGCACATTTTCCTCGGTCTCTACACGTATGGCCTGGCGGTGGCGACTGCCGAAACAGGGCTTTTAGAGAAACTGACATTCTTGCAAACAAGAAGAAATGTATCTAAACGCTGCCCAGAATCCATGGTTGTTAATACTCTAGGACTTGGCTTAGCTTTGCTTAGCGGCATTGTGATATTTACTGCCATTTCGCCCAAGTACCATGCCCCTAAAAGTAACATCAAATGCTTCTCTTCTTGAGCACCAATTGATCACCATGTAATAAGATTCAATCTTAGTTTCATGTACATGGGTGTTTTGGTCTTTGTTGTTCATTTTGTTTCTTCTACTTTTTTTTACCATTTTCAGACACAATTTATCACGAATATACACATGGAGCCCATTTAATCAGATTTTTATTGATTACTAACTATAAATCAAAGTTACATCTCCATTTTTATGCCCTAATATTTGAATATAAAAGAAAAACCATTATCAAGAAAAAGAAAAAGAAAATACTATACAAATTTTGTAATGAAGAATTAATTTGACTACCTAGTACCATATAAGGCAAGATGCCATTGACCATTGTTGTTGATTTAAAAAAAAAAAAAAAAAGCATAAAATGCCAAATAAATTTCACCGAACATTTGAGTTTCATAATTTCATTTCTTCTCATCATCTTGATTGCACACACTCACCATTTCCCCCTCTCATGCCTCAAATCCCAAATCAATACAAAACCCTAATTCCCAAAATTCTTCATCCTTTAGGAAACGCTAGAGCTACATACAAAATGGGTGCATCCACCACTACCACATATCCACCATTTCTCCTCGTACGACGCCGTTTTGATAATCTCTCCCTATTCTCCTCACCAACGTCCCATCTAAGACCTAGAAACTCCAAATTACTAAGACGCCTCTCAGTCTCAGCTTCTCTCTCTCACCTCACCTGGCTCTCGCCTCAAAATCACAACAACAACGATTACAATGGCTGGGCCATCGTTCAATCTCCTCCTCTTCCCACCAAAACCAAAAAAGGTTTTATTTTTTTCAAAAAATTAATTTTAATTATTTGACCCATTATTTATTTATTCATTCATTCATTCTTGATCAGGCTTGTCTGTAGTTGTGATTGGATGTGTTGTGGGTTCTTCACTTGCTCTTGTACTTGCTGCCATCGCTTACTTTTCATTTTCTAGAAAAGGTCAATTCGTTATTTTGAATTTGCTTTATATGGGGATTCTTTGGATTATGGTTTACTAATAGCTACTGCATTGGTTAGCAGGTTTCAAGCTTCAATTGGGTAGTCCTCTGAATGCTTTGCATGATATTTTAAGTCGGAATGAAACAAAATCGAGTGGAAGGACATCAGTGGACTCTGTTGAAACATATGCCTCCGCCATTATTGGTGCAGAGTTTGTATCAGATGACACTAGTGAAACTGTTGCCTCGGGTACATTCAAATCGCATTTTTTAAAAACATATTGTTAGTTCCTTTTATATTTCAATATATGAAATGGGTTTTTTGTTACTGGCATTGTCATGGACGAAAATCATTTTATTGGTAAGAACTAAGAGTAATGAGCTCAATTTTGCAACTGGTTCGATATATATACATGCCTGGAAACAAATTTCAGGTGCATCAATCGGGTTTTCCCTTTTGGACATGTAGAATGTTTACTTGTCTTCAAGGAGTCATTACAAAAGCAGTTTTGGAAACAAACTTTAAACTAGTAACTGTTGGATAATTATGACCTATAGCATCACTATTTGTACAGAACATGGTGTTGTACAAATTAACTATGTGACA
>SKCR01000009.1:0-79797 GCA_019454045.1 Zanthoxylum bungeanum
TAGGACAAAAATATTACTCTTTTCTCAACTACACTCGTGACTATTGTGGGAAAAATGAGTTGATTAATATTTTTTTGACTGTGTATATGGAGAATGGTAAAAATAATCAGAGAATTTACTTATTTAGTAATTTAGAAAGAAATAAAACAACTATTAACTTGGATAAGAAGTTTCACCTGTTTAGTCACTAACTTCTTTATTCTCTTATCTCTTGTCTTTTTTTTTTTTGCTTTTGTGTGCATTAGTTTTATTATCTTTTTACTTTTGTAAAACGTTTGTGGGTATCGTTGCTGTAAGCCCTCACGAGACTACAACTCGTCCACTAGGGACACCTAGGGGTTTAAAGGCTTGTTGCATACGCTAAATGCAACTGTGATCCCTACGAAAGTAACTTAGTTTAATTTTAATTGTTTCTTGTATTTTATTATTTTGCTCGAGGACTAGCAAAATGTTAGGTTTGGGGGTGTGATGAGCGGAAAATATATCAATATTTACCGCCCCTTTTACTTAATAGTTTGTTTAGTTTCTCGGGTTTGATGAACGTTTTGATGTGTTTTAGTTTATTTTACAGATAAAATAATATTGGGACTCAATGGAATCATTTCGGACGACATGTGGGTCAAATAAGGGCAAAATATTGGACTTGATATTTTAATTTTGGATATTGGAAACTTGAAAGGGCGTTCTAACGAAGTGCAGTTTCGGAAATTCCAATTTTGCGCAACTGTCGTATTTTGGGCATAAAGTTTTATTCCGATATCGGATTGAGCTGATTCAAGTTCGATATTAAAGAAGACTCAATGATCTACAACTTTGAAGAACATAATAATTTCGAATTTTGAAGATGTCATGACCGAAATTGATGAAACATCCAAAAGTATGTTATGCATAATTATTAAAGTCATTACCAATCCATTTCATTTGTAAATTCATACTTTGTTCTTTGAAATTCCTTAAGAATAACTAAGAAGATTGTATCTTGTTTGTTTATTTACAGCTTTCAGTAATTAATTTCCGCTTTCACACTTTCTTTTCTTTACTTTTCAGTTTTTACTTTCCGCAATTTACTTTTACGCACAGTACTTTCCTTTCTTTACTTTTTCAGTTTTTATTTTTCAAGCAATGAGGAGTAACTCCCCCTTGCTGGGGTAAAAGGTAAAGCTTTTATTATTGCTATTTATGTTAATCTCCCATAATTATAATATAATAACTATTTAAAATCTGACTTAACGATGATACCGCCATATTGGTCGGTTGGTAATTAATTATAAATTGGTTTTAACCTGACTAAGCATGGATACCGCCTGGTTGGTCGGTTGGTAATTAATTATTAATTTGACTTAATCAGGATATCGCTGATGAGCGGAAAATATATCAATATTTACCGCCCCTTTTACTTAATATTTTGTTTAGTTTCTCGGGTTTGATGAACGTTTTGATGTGTTTTAGTTTATTTTACAGATAAAATAATATTGGGACACAATGAAATCATTTAGGACGAAATGTGGGTCAAATAAGGGCAAAAATTGGACTTGACATATTAATTTTGGAGATTGGAAACTTGAATGGGCGTTTTAACGAAGTGCAGTTTTGGAATTTCCAATTTTGCGCATCTGTCGTATCTTGGGCATAACTTTTTACTACGATATCGGATTAACCTGATTGAAGTTCCAGATTAAAGAAGACTCAAATATCTACAACTTTGAAATTGATGAACTATCCAGAAGTTTGTTGTGTGTAATTATTAAAGTCATTTTCAATCATTTTCAATGCAAAAAATAAATTAATAAATAAATAATAAAAATTATCAAATCACCACGAAACATGATAAGAAATTAGTGGAGCAATTAATAATGGATTTGGTGTAGCAATTAAAAATGGATTTGGTGGATGATTTGATGGAGGCAAAATTTTACCTATAAATACCAAGCCATTTCATTTGTAAATTCATACTTTATTCTAAGGAATTCCTTAAGAATACTAAGAAGATTGTATCTTGTTTGTTTATTTACAGCTTTTAGTAATTAATTCCCGCTTTCGCACTTTATTTTCTTTACTTTTCAGTTTTTACTTTCTGCAATTTACTTTTACGCACATTACTTTTCTTTCTTTAATTTTCAGTTTTTACTTTTCAGTAATGAGGAGGTAACTCCCCTTTACTGGGGTAAAAGGTAAAACTTTTATTACTAATATTTAGATTAATCTCCCTTAATTATAATATATAAACTAGTTAAAACCTGACTTAACAAGGATACCGCCATATTGGTCGGTTAGTAATTATTTAAATTGATTTTAACCTGACTAAACTGGATACCGCCTGATTGGTCGGTTGGTAATTAATTATTAATTTGACTTAATCTGGATACCGCCTATATGGTTGGTTGGTAATTATCATGCAAAGTTAATATATTATATTAAGGGAGATATCTAAAATAGAAGTAATAAAAGTGGATCCTTTTACCTCAGCATTTTTTTTTATTGTACTTTTATTTTATTTACTTTTCAGCAATTTACTTTCAGCATTTACTTTCAGCATTTAATTTTCAGCAATTTACTTTCAGCATTTACTTTTCAGTAATTTACTTTCAGCATTTACTTTTCAGTATTTAATTTTCAGCATTTTACTTTCCGTCATTTACTCTTCAGCATTTTACTTTATGTCTTTTATTTTATTTAAGTTTTTACTAGCCCTAGTTATGTGTCGTAACTAAGTTAGTTATCTGGGGTTGTGATGAATTCTAATATCACCGGTTTATAAGGGGTTATTTTATAGTTTGGGAAATTTAAAGGTTTACTTATTAAGTCTTAAGCTTAATGCTTCTTGTTGTCTGATCACCAATAAGATTGATGTGGTAAATCTAAAATAAACTTGACAAAGGAATTTTAGGTTTCAGCCTTAGACTTAATAGCCCACGATCTTCCTTGAGGATAGATAACTCGTTAATAGATTTCCTTACAGGATAGACATATACCTGTCGGGCGGGAGTAGCCATAATTGGAACTTAAACTTAATGAATCCAGATAATTTGGTTGACATAGACATATGTTTAAATTGGGTTAAACTGGGTATTTGCGTCTGACCATCGACAGAGGCTTTTGCATAATTTAGTGTTCCAGGTTAGTAAACCGATTTATTACACAAACATAAAATAACCACTTCATCTTTAAAATGATATTGGAAGAAATCATAACCCTAGATAGTTTTTAATATTGAATTTTCTTAAACCTACATTCGTGCAATTTTATTTACTTGTTTTTAAATTTAAAATCTTCACCATTTCAAATCAATCAATCAACCTGTTAAATACTAGTAATCATTTGACCTCATAAAATTAATAGATTAGGTATTAAGTCCTCGTGGGATCGATAATTTTTATACTACTTGAATGATACGTACACTTGCGTTATACGTGTGTGTTTACGCCGGTCAACCGCATATATGGTTGGTTGGTAATTATCACGCAAAGTTAATATATTATATTAAAGGAGATATCTAAAATAGTAGTAATAAAAGTGGATCCTTTTACCTCATCATTTTCTTTATTGTACTTTTACTTTATTTACTTTCAGCATTTACTTTCCAGTAATTTACTTTCCAGTAATTTAATTTCCAGCATTTACTTTCCAATAATTTACTTTCCAGTAATTTAATTTCCAGCATTTACTTTCCAGTAATTTAATTTCCAGCATTTACTTTATGTCTTTTATTTTATTTAAGTTTTTACTACCCGTAAATATGTGTCGTAACTAAGCCAGTTATCTGGGGTTGTGATGAAATCCTATATCACCGGTTTATAAGGGGTTAAATTACAGCTTGGGTAATATAAATGTTTATTTATTGAGCCTTAATCATAATGCTTTTTATTAACTGGCCATTAATAAAATTGAACTGGTAAACTTAAAATGAACTTTGAAAAGATATTTTAGGTTAAAGACCTTAGACTCAATAGCCCACGATCTTCCTTGAGGATACATAACCCTTTAATAGATTTCCTTACAGGAAAGGAATATACCTGTCGGGCGGGGGTAGCCATAATTAGAACTTAATCTTAATGAATTCAGATAACTTGGTTAACATAT
Source organism: Zanthoxylum bungeanum (assembly GCA_019454045.1). Lineage (NCBI taxonomy): Eukaryota > Viridiplantae > Streptophyta > Magnoliopsida > Sapindales > Rutaceae > Zanthoxylum > Zanthoxylum bungeanum. The sequence goes on from SKCR01000009.1 coordinate 4,081, forward strand.
GAATATGATTAATTGGGTTATACTGGGTATTTGTATTTGACCATCGGAATAGGCTTTTACATAATTTTGTGTTCCAGGTTAATAAACCAATATATTACACAAACGTAAGATAATCATTTCATCATTTAAAAAGATACTTGTAAACATTTAACTTTTTAAATTGATAACAAAAAGTTTTAATTCCTCGTGGGAAGGATTCACAACCCTGAATAGTTTATAAATTTGAATTTTCTTCAATCTACTTTCAAGCAATTTATTTACTTGTTTTAATTTTAAAGTCACCACCCAATCAAACAATCAATCCATTAGATACTTGTAAACATTTAACTTTTTAAATTGATAACAAAAAGTTTTAAGTCCTCGTGGGATCGATACTTTTTATACTACTTGAACGATACGTGCGCTTGCGTTATACGTGTGTTATTACGCCGGTCAATTTACAAAGGTGAGGTTGGTGTAGCAGTGCCGACCAATTTCGGGTGAAATCGTAATTTTAAAACTTTTTAAATTACCGAATAAATTATTCAATATCCAATATGAATAATTCATTCATATTTCACCCAAACATATTTATTTGATATCAAATAATGATATAAATAGTTAAGAAACATCGCAAAACTTTTACGAAAATATTTTTCCGCAAAATGACATAAAACACGTTTTTGACCGAACCAACCATCCAATGCACATGAGGGCTGCCCAGGTCAGCCCCAACAGTACTAGGGCAGTTCATGGGCTGCCCGAACAGTGACCAATTCACTTTTTGGGCAGCCGTCACCCGGTTGGCTCAAAAGTCACCCGGTAACGATGTTTTTCACCGTTTTCACTTATTTCAACTCCGAAATAATTTTCGGCAGCTGTTTTAATGCCCAAAACACATCCAATACATTTATTCAACATATTTTTCATCACCAAAAACATAGAATTTCCAGATCTGATTTTGTAACAAAAAATATCATTTTTCATGCTATAAATCCAATTTTCTCAATATTAATCATATTAATACTAACACCAACCAAAGCCACCACCTATGAAGAAATCAAAAATAATTCTAGGAGTTAAGAGTGGTCATAACACTCTAGAATGGCAACAAGTCATCAAATGACAAAATTAAACTAATATTACAATAATATTATCCAATCTAACTTCACACGTGCATCTAGCCTCCAAATCCATCCCCCAAATCAAAAAGCCCCAAAATATAAGAAAGGAAGAAACCCTAGAATTATTCTAAATATTCAAGAACAAGAAACAAGCTTTCTAAGTTTAAGAGTATTGAATATTACCTCTAAATCTTGTAATTTCCTTAAACTTTTTTCTTGAATTTCTTCACTTTCTTCCTTGACTCTTCGAGAAATTTTTTGGTGCTTTCATGGAGATGGATTTCGGCCAAAGCTTCTTATTATTGAAGAAAACAAAATTTTCAAACTTTAAATAGTGATCCAAACCAACTTTAGGGGTAGGAATAAGGGTATTTTGGTCATTTGGTCATTTTTAATCAAATTAAATAATAAGAAGCCTTAAGTTGACAAATCCAATTTGTAAACTTTAAGCTTAATAAAAGCATGTCACATGTAACCAATAATAATCAAACATATTGCATAACATATATGTAATAATGATATAATTTAATTATCTAGATATTTTAACATTTAAACATCTAAGAAATTAATTAATGCGATTATTATTATATATGTATTTTTATTTACATTAAATAATATATACATATGTTAATGGCATGTGTCAAAATCTTATTTGAAAAATAATTAATATGTATCAAATCAAATCTTGTATCAAATACAAATACATATTAATTATTAATTGACTGAAATGCCCCTAATGCATGTATTTTCGTTTAACCGTTTAAACGACTCGAATTAGCTCATTTAATTCAGTGAAGTATTATGAATAATCTGTATTATTCATAACGTGTTGCCCAAGTGCTCAACGGGTACACTTCATATTGTGAGACTCTCTAAGTTTAGGTTTATCCGTTACAGAATCCAATTCGTGTCCATAATCCACCCACTCATGAATTATGATGACCACAGATAATCTCGCTAAACTATGCAAGTTGAGGTCATTGCATACGTATAATCCCTCCGTCACAGGCTATCCGTATTATACCTGGGGTATAGATGAAAACGTCAAACCCGTTCGGTATAATACATTCGACTATCAATTTACGATCACGAAATAACACTCGGAACTGGTTTCCGACGTTATACCACGACCATGGATTTACTAGATCGTAAACACTTATAGGATACATATGCCCTGTACACAGGACTGACGGATTTTATCTTGATACGCACAGGATATCATGAGCATCAGTCCACACCCAACGAACAGGCGGAGGTCTGATCTAAATAGATCGATGACGTGACTTCCATCAAAGTGTGGAGGATAACTCATATATCCACAGTGGTATCTCAAGTCGAAGGACCACTATGCTCACTCAACTCGAGAAGATTCATGTTGACGTTGGTGTACCATCTATTAAGAAATATTCAGTGAGTCGTTCAGTGTTCATCAAATAAACACCTACATGTCTATACGAGTGTCCCGAGACTCATTGTTCAATGGGATAAACCATTGGACCAAGTCATGATATACGACATGTACTGCTCTCAGCAGATTTTACTAACCGACCCGTGTTAGTAAATCTTGACCAGGAACTTTATTTAAGGATATACAACTTATAGTGACACTTCTTAATGTCAATTACGAACTATGTTGTAACTGCGCACTATGTTGTAAATCCTATTGTCTTTGTCTAATATACACGTATCACTAAATCAGATTCAGTTTCAATCTAATCATAATTAGATATCTAATCGTAATTAGATCGAATATGTATATAAAAGACAAGAGGTGCTACCATTAAATAAGTAATATTATGAAAAATGCATTGTTCGTATTTAATTACGATCCAGATTGGCACTCTGAGCACCAACCCTATCAATTTCTCCCACTTGCTCTAGTGTCAATCCACGGTATCATATACACATCTCAATATGTATCACATACTCATGGGCCTCAAGAGCTCACCTAGCCCTCAATAGCTCACCTAGCACTCAAGAGGTAGGCAACAACAAGTAAGCCCGCTATAACATATTGGTCCTATCTAACAAACCCAATTGTTTCCCTTAACCATCATCATTCATATTTTTTAGAACCCAAGTTCTACAACAATATGATTCAGATGTGATATCAATATTGTGCTATAGCTACTAAGTTGTCTATGCATTTAAGGATCAAATCCAAATACTATGCAAACAACCGCAAGCACAACACTAATATCAAAACTTTTAATCTCTAAGGTCACTATGTAACTTCATAAGTCAATACTTCATAAGTTATAACTAATTCCACTGATTCAGTAGAATCAACGGTGACACTCTCACTACATCTTTTCTGACTTTATATGACATAGACCATATAACGTCATAATTAGACTCAAAACTAATCTAACCTTAATGGTTGCGGAATATATTCTCCAAGAATAAGAAACTTGTTCTCAATATCTCAAAGATAACAAAGAACATGTTTCAAGACACATCCTATGGTTTACAGCATATCAAAATAACTCGTAATAATTACAATTAAATTGATATCTTTAATCGTACATAATACAGTATTTATTATGCCATCATCATATAATACATAATATTGATTAGACATTCTAATCAATTTCTCTTTTGAATAAGGAACCATTGTTTACGAAAGATGAATATTATATATAAAAGACACATTAACTGTCAAACAGTTATACTAATTGTCATACAGATAGTTTTACTGAGTCCTTTATTAGATCATATCAATATGGATGTTTAGATGAGTAGGCACAAAATAATTTTCATATGATGAATGATTATTGTTTTTCATGTGATGAATGGTTTTTGTGTTGGTCATAAATTTTTTCGGCTCTTATTTTTTATTTGGTTGTGATTTTGGGATGTACGGCCATAAGGCCATTGTTTACAATTATTGTAATTTTTATTTTCCAATGTAAAATTTTAATTGTTGTAATTTGGAGCACCGAAGTCGCAAAAGGAGCCAACACCACCTTGGAGCGTGATTTCAAGACCAATGGATGCCTTGGGTATTTTTTTGTACTAATTAGATTAGTATAGGAAAAATAAGAGTTTGGTCAATGCAAGATATTTTTTATGTTATATGTTTGTTTAATTCAAATTGTTTGAATAACATGTCATATAGCTTAGGGTGTCTACTCTTGCATTTTACATGTCATAACATGCTTTAGATGCATTATCATTATAGACATGAAATATGATTTTATGTGATTTAAAATGTTTAAATTAGAATATGATATGCATGGAAAATTAATTAATTGGAGTAATTAGTTTTTAAGATTTAAAATTTGAATTCTAAAATATTGGCTTAATAAGTGCATAATAAATTCCATTTGTATATAGGATGGAAACCCGGACATAAATTTCATAGCCGAATCTGAATGGAAGGTAATATGGTCTGCACTCGGGATACAATTTCACGTACCATTGGATTTTATAACGCACTAAGATTAATTAAATAGTTTAATAATAATCTTGACCATTTTAGGATTCTAAAATTTTAAACCAATTAGTGTTCTAGTATTTTAAAAGGTTAAAATATAATAGGTCACTAATACCACTCTAATTAAATTAGTTTAATTGAGTAATAGAATTAGTAGAGACTAATGGAAATTAGTGATATAAATTTTAAGAGTTAAAATTGGTTAGGTCCCTAATAGTGTACTAATGTAAATAAGAGTTATGATTTAGCCGCCATAAATTTATTCACTCTAGTTAAATTAAAATATTAGATATTTTATAAATAGAAACCTTAAACTTTAAATAGTGAGTGGGAGAGGGATATACGACGGTATATCCTGCGATCTCCTTTGTTAGTCCAAAAACATGAGATTCAAAAGGCGCATCGAGACGGCTTTTCTTTCACCCCCTACGGATGGTGTCCATTTTTGGTCAATATCATGTTTGGATTTCAAGAGGATAGGGATTCTAGAGGATAAGGATTCACTCGTTCAGTCCAAGAATCCTGAAACAGCGAGTCACACTCACAAAGGAATAATTAACTGTTAATAAAATTCCTTGATCGAATCAAACAATAGTTGTTTAATATAGGAATAAGAGTTATTCCCGCATATATTAATCGACTGAGATTATCTCGATCTATCATGCAAGTACTTGACCTACCCTACGGCGGCACTTACTTGTGGGATGATAGATTTCCGTGGCATAGTAATTCTCTTAGGTTTCTAATTCGTTATTCATGGTTCATGCATCATGTTTAATTTTATGCCAAAATTGTTTGATGATTTTAATATGCGATGAATGAATGTTAAATGCATATTTATTTTATTTTTCAGCCATTGTTTCTCCAATTATTTCCATAGTCTCAAACGATAAATTAACGGGAGAAAATTATGTTAAGTGGAAAAGTAACATGAACGCTATCCTGGTCTGCGAAGACCTCAAGTTTTTCCTAACGGAGGAATGTCCTCCCGAGCTGGCCAGAAATTATGGCCAAGCTGTGCGCGATACCTACCAGAAATGGGTCGCAGCAAATGAGAAAGTCTGCTGCTACTTGCTAGTAAGGATGTCTGAGGTTCTTGTTGCAAAGCATGAACCTATGGCTTCAGTATCTCAGATGATGGAGTCATTGCAGGGAATATTCGGGCAGCCTTCAGAGCATCAACGTCATGAGGCCATGGTCTTGGCGATGACTGCTTGGATGAAGGATGTGACATCAGTCCGAGAGCACATCTTGAGGATGATGACCTATCTCAACACTGCTGAAACCCATGAAGCTCGTATTGACGGCGTAGCCAGGAGACCATGATTATGGAAACTCTTCCGAAGAGTTTCCTGTAGTTTAAAAGCAACTATGTTATGAACAAGTTGACTTTTACTTTGACCTAACTTCTTAATGAGCTCACCCACTACGAGTCAATACTTGTGGATCCTCGTTAGTCCGACGTTGAGGTAAATGTTGCTGAGTCTTCTAAATCTGCGAAGATGAAGAAGAATATCACTAGGAAGGCTAAGGCAAAGCCCTTGAAGGAGAAGAACAAGAAAGGCTCCAAGGATGCCAAGCCCAAGGGAAATGTTTCCACTGCAACAAGAACTGACATTGGAAAAGGAATTGTCATAAATACCTTGCTGAGCTGAAGAAGAAAAATGATACATGTAAATATGATTTACTCGTTATCGAATCTCTATTAGTGGAGGATGATAAATCTGTCTGGATTGTTGATTCTGAAGCCACTAAACATGTTTGTTATTCTTTGCAGCTACTTGACTCATGGTGGGACCTTACTGAAGGTGACTACACCATGAGGGTCGGGATAAGGGATGCCATTTCAGCAAGAGCAGTGGGAGATTCCAGTTTAAATTTTACAAATAATAATTAATTAAATTTGAACAATGTGTTATTCATTCATGGTTTTCGCAGAAATTTGATTTCTGTTTCTAAACTTTTGGATGATGGTTATTCGGTTTCTTTTAATAGAAATTTAGTTATTATTAGTATAAATGGATTAACCATATGCACAAGAAACTCAGAAAATAATGTGTATGTGTTAAAATCGTTATCACATAGGTCACTGCTCAACGCTGAAATTTTTAAGGTTGAGAAACCTAAAACTAAACGGCAAAAGATTTCTCACAATGACACATATTTGTGGCATCTTAGACTTGGTCATATCAACCTTGACCGAACTGACAGATTGATAAAGAATGGAGCCTTAAACCAGTTAAAGCTCAGAACTTTACCAGTCTGCAAATCCTATTTATAAGGGAAAATGACCAATAGACCTTTTACTGGAAAATGTATAAGAGTCAGTCAACCACTTGAGCTAATACATTCGGACAATTACGGACCGATGAATGTAAGAGCCCAAGGTGGTTATGAATACTTTGTCACATTCATTGACGATTATTCTAGATCCATATGTTTACCTAATGCAGCACAAGTCAGATACTTTTGAAAAGTTCAAAGAGTATCGTGCTTAGGTTGAGAACTAGTTAGGTAAAACAATCAAAACTTTACGATCAAATCGTGGAAAAGAATACATTGACAGAGATTTTGAGGAATTCTTAGTTGAGCATGGGATAGTATCTTAGCTCACGGCACCTGGAACACCACAATAAAATGGTGTTGCAGAGAGGATAAATCGGACCCTACTAGAAATGATGAGATCTATGTTTAGTTATAGCTCACTACCTAGTTCATTCTGGGGATATGCACTGCAAACTACAATGCATACCCTTAATGTAGTTCCATCTAAGTTTGTTCCTAAGACTCCCTTAGAGTTATGGAATGGTCGTAAAACTAGTTTACGACATTTTCGCATATGAGGGTGTCCAACACATGTGCTGAAGAATAAGACTACAAAGTTGGAGCCACGTTCTCAGGTGTGCCTATTTGTAGGCTATCCTAAGGAGACTCTGGGTGGATTCTTCTATAGTCCTGATGATAACAAAGTATTTGTATTGACAAATGCTACGTTTCTAGAGAATGACTATATGAGGGAGTTCAAGCCTCGAATTAAAGTATTACTCGGGGAGTTACTTATTGGTTCGACCAACACACCATTGTCAACGATAGTTGACAAATACATAGCACCTTCGACATCTGAGCGTCATATGCAAGTTCGTTAGAATGATCTACCATCTAGACGTAGTGGAAGGGTTGTACGACAACCTGATCGCTATCTTGGGGTTGGAGAGGCACAAGTTGTCGCATCCAGCGATGGTATAGATGATCCATTAACCTATTGTAGTGCAATGGATGATTCTGACAAAGAGGAATGACTCAAAGCCATGCACCTAGAGATGGAGTCCATGTACTCCAACTCAGTCTGGGAACTTATAGACCAACCTGATGGGGTGAAACACATAGGTTGCAAGTGGATCTACAAGAGGAAGAGGGGAGCAGATGGGAAGGTACAGACCTTCAAGGCTATGCTAGTGGCCAAGGGTTATACCCAGAAAGAGAGAGTTGACTATGAGGAAACTTTCTCGCCAGTAGTTATACTCAAATCCATCTGCACTCTTCTATCAATTGTCGCATATTATGACTATGAAATTTGGCAAATGGACGTCATGACTACATTCTTGAATGGAAATCTTGATGAGAGTATCTATATGGTACAACCAGAGGGGTTCATAGCCCAAGGTCAAGAGCAAAAAGTTTGCAAGCTGCAAAGGTCCATTTATGGACTTAAGCAGACATCTTGATCTTGGAATATAAGATTTGATACCACGATCAAGTCTTATGATTTTGAGCAAAATGTCAATGAGCCTTGTGTATACAAGCGCGTCATTGACGGGAAGATGATTTTTCTTGTTTTATACGTCGATGATATTTTACTCATTAAGAATGATGTAAAGATATTATCGGACGTAAAAACCTGGCTAGCTAACCAATTCCAAATGCAAGATTTATGAGAGGCCAGTTATGTTCTTGGGATTCAGATACTTCGGGATCCCAAGAAATGACTGTTAGCCTTGTCTTAAGCATCCTATATCGACAAGATCCTTGTGCGATTTGGGATGTAGAATTCCAAGAAAGGTAATCTGCCTTATCGGCATGGAATTCATTTGTCAAAGGAACAGTCTCCTAAGACACCTGGAGATGTTGAGGAAATGAGACATATCTCATATGTTTTAATAGTTGGTAGTCTTATGTATGCTATATTATGCACGAGACCAGACATCTATTTTACAGTGGGAGTAGTCAGTAGGTTTCAGTCAAACCGAGGATTGGATCACTGGGTGGCTGTGAAACACATTCTCAAGTATCTTAAGAGAACGAGAGATTATATGCTTGTGTATTCCGGTGAGGATATGATCCTAAGAGGATATACGGACTCTGATTTTCAGACAAAAATAGACTCTAGGAAATCAACATCTGGATCAGTGTTTACCCTAGGTGGTGGGGCTATAGTATGGCGGAGTATAAAGCAATCTTGCATTGCTGACTCCACCATGGAGGCTGAATATGTAGCAGCTTTTGAAGCAGCTAAGGAATCAGTCTGGCTCCGTAAATTCTTGGGAGATCTGGAAGTTGTTCCAGATATGGATAGTCCACTCACACTTTATTGAGATAATAGTGGTGCAGTGGCAAACTCCAAAGAACCAAGAAACCACAAGAGGGGAAAACATATAGAGAGGAAATATCATCTAATCATGGAGATAGTGCAGAGAGGAGACGTTACCGTCATAAAGATTGCATCCGCAGAGAACCTAGTTGATCTGTTTATAAAGACCTTGTCGGCTAAAGTGTTTGAAGGTCACCTAGATGGTCTAGGATTACATGACATGTCCCATTTTCTCTAGTACAAGTGGGAGATTGGTGGGATGTATGACATAAAGATGTATGTAATGTAAATGGTTTTATGTGTTTTGAAATAAAATGATGCATTATTCATTTATCAAAGTGTTTTTTTTAATATCACATATTATTAATTATCTTGATTACCCTAGATTACTTATGTGCCTTCAGACTTAGTGTATGAGTGTCATACATAAGAGGATTTGAGTCTGAAGTTAGTAATCTTAAATAGTCCATAGAAAGCAAAAAAAACGGGTACTTTGTTTGCGATTTATCTATATATGCAGTTCATTCTATATTTGTATGGTGACCTTGATCCGGGATCGTCCATGTAGAGACATGAGAATGAAGACACCTTGTATGATGTGATCATATAGGACTAGACCCAGATGGAAATGAAATTCTTATAATATCTTTTAAATAAAGAAAGTCATTTCGATCTACTAGATGGTCATATATGGATTGATCTTAATCCTGAGTGTACTACGAACTCCTGCATAGCAGGCCATGTCCTTTGATTTACAAATGTGAGGTTGGTGTAGCAGTCCTGACCAATAGCTACGTACTTTGGGGGCATGGTCTGTTATGTAGCTGGGAACATCTTACATAGATATGGAGTTCACTCCTTCTTGCGGGAAGAAGATGAGTATCTTCCTTAAGGGTTCATTCGGTACTTGAACGGTTAGAACGCTCAAGTCTTTCTATTACGAATAGAAAGACTAAAATTCATAATAGTTATGAATAAATCGTTCATTAGAGAATCAATGGTACTTAAGGCATAAATAATTAGAGGGGTATAACAGACATTATGACCTGGCTCTAATTACGAGATACTCGTGAAGGGTCAATTCGTATGTAGTGACTATATCAATGGACACCGATTTGGCTCGGCTTAATATATCATTTGCGACAACGAGAGTGCAACTTCAGATTTTTAGTGGAATAACCCAAAGTTAATAATTCAGATATTTAATTAAGAGCTTAATTAATATTTCAAGATTATTGGAGCTCGGAACCGTAGGTCCATTTGGTCCTCGTGCTAGCTCGATATACTATAGCGGATTCAATATAATTGGATAGTCCAATTATATACTCACATATGTATAAATATTATTAATATGATTAATAATATTAATATGTCACACTTGATACTATATATTAAAATATTAATATATAGTTTTAATAATTATTTGATAATTATTAATTACATGTTATTAAATTATATTATATCTATAATTTAATAAATATAATATTTGATTTTTGATTTTCCAAAAATGATTTTTGGAAGGTGTTCGATTAATTTGAGTAATTGCTCTTTATGAAAGGCAATTATAACTTTTATTTTTGTAACATATCCTTTATTATAGTAATAAAGGATTAATGTTACAAAATTAAACAAAAATTAATCACCTTGGCCGAAACTTACAAGCATGGAATATGGATGGTTTGCTTTGTTTTGGAAACTAGTAAACCTAGGTATAAAAGGTTTTGTAAATTTCCTTTTGCCCTAACCTATCTCATTCTAACCTAGCCACATTTCTTCTTCTTCTCCAATTCTCTCAAAAGATGAGAAAACCTAATATACAAAAGAAAAAGAAGAAAAACAAAAATCAAAAGAATAAAAGTTGTTAGTGTGCTTAAATCTCTAAAATATTTAGGGATTATTTTGTGAGTCTTTCCCACACAAGTTTCTGTTGGTAACGAGATATAGTTCGGAAGACTTATGCTGTCGAACAAAATTCTTCTCCATCTTAGTTCATATTGTTCACAGCAGTGAGGCATTGTTTTTGCTCATTGCCGCCTCTTTTCTTGGTGAAACGAACTCGGTTTGGTTTCGTTTTAATCCAGAATTTTTGGGGAATATTTTGTGATGTTTTGAGGGCTATTTTCAAGTGAAAAAACAGAACCAAACACAGCCTAAGCCCACGCATTTCAGGGGTTGTTTCTGCAGTGCTTTGGGCGCAAATCGGGTGCAAAACAGTGCAGTTTTTGACAACTGTTTAGGGCTATTTCAAGACTGTTCCAGGACTGAAACGAGGCTGAAAGTTTTTCAAAAATAGTGGCAAAATTTCAGTATACCTGCTGGTTCCATTCGGCAAAAGGAAGGGAAGAACATAAAAAATTTTCAAGTCCGATCCGTGTGCCTTTACCGTTTCCGCTGCACGAGGAAAGCATTTCCTACAAAAATACATTGTCAATGGTTATTTCCTTTCGATCCAAAATTTCTCTTGTATAAGTATAATTTGTAGACTTTTCTTCATTTTTGGAATTTTAAAGCTCTTCAAGGGCTTGCGTCTCTTCAGGGACTATCAATTCTTCTGGAACTAGTGATTCAGAAGATATGGGTTAGTCATTGCTTGAGCATTGTTTTCAATAGGATCCAGATCTTTCATTTTCCTCTTTCTGGGAAAGTATCTTTACAACCAAGTGGTCTATCACGTTTCTATCGTGCAATAGATGATTCATTAGTTACATTTACATTGGATTGTTCAACAGGAACAACCACTCGGGTTAGTGTAGTAACAATTAGTATATGTGACTTGGTTACTTTTGATTGTTGGACAGTTATGGCCCATAGCGTCACTATTTGTATAGATCATGGTGTTGTTGTACAAATTAACTATGTGACAAAAGAGATTGCTCTTTTATCATTTGTGATTAGATCACCAAGATATATAAATGATAGAAGGTCCATATGATTAGTTCCGGATTGAGATGATATGAGACAATATCAATCCACGAAGGTTTAATCATTAAATATCCCTAGTCAGAGTATTATCGAGATTGGACATCGATAATGCGAAAAAGACTAGTATTACACTTGTGCGCGTTGTGAGGGCATAACATCATAGTTCTCATATATTTAGGTATAAGATACTCATGCAAGTGTAATAGGAGGTTGTGTTTACCGATGGTATGGAAACAGCTTCGCTCTGGATAGACCCATCGGAATTCCATTGGTAGTATGACTATGTGTCTATGGAAGTCCGAATCAGGGTAGGTGTATTTGGTCTTAACCTGAGACTTGCACCGCTAATACTTGCGACAATCAATATACTTTGGTTTTGGTCGTCCAGGGCTTTAACAGGTTCTGTGTACGCCTCTGCTGGGTATATTGAGAATCGTAGTGTGTTGGGTGTGATGTCAAGACAGAAGTATCACTCCAGTCATAGTGGAGATGATGGTCACGTAGGATACGGGACTGGTTCTCTTATATGTTGCAGCTATCGGGATATTATGACTAGGTCATGTATATCCGATTATAGAGACTAGTTACCAGAGATCCGATATGTGCTTCGTACGGGGCAGACACAATTTCAGCCCCAGGCCTAGCATGTGACATCCGATACTGGATCGTAATACGCAATACTACGTATACTACGCCTGATATAGATCACATATTCCTATAAGGATATTTCTGGAGAATTGGGTAGGCATGGCACTTTGCTAGAAGCCAACCTTGTCTTGTAAATCGGTAAAAACGTAGCACTAGGTACGTACGTGTTCGGATAGTCCGACGACCGGATTTACTGCCAACATATCCGAGGATCTCATAGGTCGCTTCCCGAAGATTCACCGATGACGTATGACTCACACTTTAATTAATCTGGGATTAATTAGATGAGAGAGAAAATTAATCTGGGATTAATTACGGAGATATTTTATCTGGGATAAAATATTTATTAAAGAGAGAAAACGATTAATTTGGAATTAATCGATAAAATAATATATTCGATATATTATACAAAATTGGATTTCGATGCGGGATTGAAATTGGATTTTAATTCGGGCAAACGAGTTAATTTAGAATTAATTCGTTAGCGACGTGAATAGTGATTTTGCTAGGCATAATTATTTAATTACGTCACAACGGAAAATTCGTTAATTCGGAATTAGCGAACCCGAGCCCGGGAGTGTTTGTGGGCGCACTCGCATTTCGAATTCAAGTGCGGCCCACAAGTCACATCAAGCGTCAAATCACTTGTCACTTTGATTGATGTGACAACTTGACAACTTGTCATGAGTGATTGATGGTGGTAGTTGGTTGGCTTAATTGCCTTTGACTTTTGGAAAGTAAAATATTTGGTAAATGAATTTTTGAAATTTAATTAGTGTATTAGATACACATTTTTTTTCAACCACCAACCTAACACACTTCTCTCAATTTCTTCTCCTCTCTCACGGCCACAAGGCCAATTTTCTTCCTTTCTTTTAATGAGAGGAAAATTGTGTCATTTAAATGAAAATATGTAAAATATAATTTGTTAGAAGTTCCAATTACTAACAAGATTATGGCGCTTTTCAGGGCCTTCAATTAGGTCAGTTATACCATATATGGTATATAGTTTTGCTACAAGCAACATTAATATTTAGAAGTAAAACATAAACAAAGTACACAATATAAAGTATTAATTGACATCTAATTTTCTCTCTTTAATTTCAAAGAGATTCAACACATTAAGGTGAACAAGATCTGTTAGATCTTTAGCCCTCTAATGTTTCTTATCTGTTGGTTATATTCATTTTTATCACTTTATCGTCATTGGGATTCGTGACTATTGTCAGAACATTAATCAAGTCATTCTTTTATATCAATTATGATATATTTTATATTCACTTCAGGGAATGATAAATATCTTATTTCCTAAAAAAATTTCAACTCACAATTTCAACTGTGAGGTAATGTTAGATAAAGTTGAGTTACACTCAATAACAATAGACCATATATGTCTTTTATAGTAGTTAGAGCTTCCAGCTCTCTTGTAAAAAAATTGACTCATCCTTCAGGGATATTTATTTTCCTTAATGGTACATTCCAAACATATAGTTTGGATTCACATTTCAATATCTATACCCCATGAAATAAAATGGAATAATAAGACATCCAGGGTAAAAAAATCATATCCATGTATAGAACTCCTGGTTCATATATATGATTCTGTAAGCTCGGAACTTTAGGTTCTAAATGTTTAAAGTTGCAACTTAGAACTTCAAATTTTATTTTGTTCCCTAAAATTTTGAATTCTCTTTTAGAATTCATAACTCTAAACTGTAGGTTTAGATTTAAAAAGTATCGTATAACTTCCAGTTTTAATTTATGCGATTAATTTTCTAAACTTCAAGTTCATATATTAAAATGATCAATGTAGAACTTTTGATTTTATGAGTTAGAACCAAGAACTTCAGGTCCTAATTTATTTGTAATTGTCAATAGCAAATATATGCTTGTATCTTGATATGATAACAATTTCAGCGGATATCTTTGAACTTCAGGTTCTATATGATTTCTAAAAATCTTCATAAAGGTTGATCAATGATATCTACAAATAAGATACAAATTTTATGTACATCAAGTACATAATCATTGTATTTTTGTATCACTCAAAGTAATATCTTCAAGATATTTGAAAGTACTAAATATCTTCTGGATATTTGAAAGATCTAACATTTTATCATTAACATATCACATCTGGTGATTATTCAAAATTTAATTAACTTAAAATAATAATTCAAGAGTGTAAGGAGTAAGTAAATGAAAATAAATAATTTTAAAGTAAATAAAGGGATATAAAGAGAGTAATACGAAATTATAAATTGTGTTCACAAGTGTGATATGATTACACTTACCAGAGCTTTATTCCTTTACTGTAGTGGAGTTTCTCTATTATATCTATACGTAGTTGGAATTAACATTCACTATTGGGAATATTAAGAAACTGATTTTCGTGTTCTATGAGAACATAACGTTTTATTTAAATATAGTTCAGAGCTACAGGTTCTGATATTAAAAGCTAATTTGAACTACAGATCTGATTAGCTCTTTATTATTGCAAACTTCTGGCAGCAATAATAATAATAATAATAATAATATATAATATAACTCAAAAGAATAAAGATATAATAGAAAAAAAAACATCACATATGTATGATCCAAAAATTACACATACATATTTGGAACTTCAGGTTCTATTGAAAAATAATTCGTTGACCTAGAACTTCAAGTTCAAATCTTACATTATTATTTAGAACATCAAGTTCTAAAAGAGAATTATATTTCAGAACTGTAATTTCTAATTGATAATATTAATATTTAGAACTTCAAGTTCATAAATATGATATTATACATTCAGAACTTCAGGTTCTATGATAAATTTAAAACTGCAAGTTTTAATCTGAAGTCTAATTAATTGAGATTAGAACTTCAGGTTCTTTCATTGTAGTGTAATTATAGAATTTCAAGTTCTATAATTATTTTATAAATCTAGAACTGCGGGTTCTAATCTAATAATTAAATAATGAGTTTAGAATTTCGGGTTCTAATTTATCTCTTATAGTTAATCATTATGAAAGAAATTAAAATAAATTATGAAAAAAAGATCGTTTATTTTTTTCTGATGTGGATGATCCAAATTAATGACAACCATAAAACATACTCATAAAAATAATTAATTTGTTAAACTAATAAAAAATAACATAGTGAATTAGAACTGCAGGTTTTAATTTTAAATTTAGGATTCAAAACTTCAGGTTCTGAATTATCTATAATGTAAACTTCAAGTTGGCTCACAAAACCACCAATGCATAAAGTTATGAATTAAATAACTGTTGGAGAACAATCAACGAATGTAATAAATTTTATTGAAAACAGAAACTAATAAACGAAATACAAATCAAACCAAAAACGTAAAACCAGGTAATCAAAATCAACAACAGAAACTTACAGTGTAAGTAAACAAAATCAATAAACACACTAACTAGTGAAGATTGAGGCTAGCGTATGAGTCTATGTCCTATAGCATAAATTCACCCATACTCTTGTGCTTGTAGTTCTTCGGACGTCTGCCACCAGGATTCAACAATCTGATAATCGAAGATTCTGCACTGAAAATCCGATCCCTTTCGAATTTACTTGGTGTTTGCTTTTAAGGATCAACAAGTTTGTATATTGAGAATCTTATCAATTTTGGATTCTTTTTATTAACTCTCCAAATCTGCCTTCTTTATTCCATATAGAAGGGTTATGTCTGATCAACATACCCCTTCATATTTTAACTGAAAATTGGTTCCACAAGAATCTGCCACGTGTACTACTTTATTTCAAATCAAATATATTTCCACAAGAAACTTCCACGTGTACTCCTTTATTTCAAATCAATAATTTTCCCGCCAAAACCAATTATTACCACTGAGATTCAATCTGGTCCATACACATGAAACTTACTTTAATCTAACGGTTGTCGACACTTCAACAGTGAAAAATCCACATCCATTTGTGGACAGTGGAAAACCTTAGTAATATTATATATATGTTGCCCATTGTTGTAATTCTTCTGGCAAACCCATGAAATTATTCCATCTTGGAGTGTAGACTACAGACGGTGTAGGTCATTTATGGTCAACCGCATACTGCAGATTTTTAAGTTGTGTTGCGAATATGTATGGTTGTTCTATTTCAACGCGTTGGAGGAAATCTATCTTTGATGTTGATTCTTGGAGTAATGCTGTCCAAATTTTATCTCTGTTTTTGCGATGGGACTTCCTTAGAGCTTTGAGTGTTCCTTTTTCCTCGTATACCCCACCTTTGCCTATGTAATAATGAACAGCGACATCAGATCTAGGTAGTTGGATGTTCGGGTGATAAACTGGTAGTTCATCACCTTCATTGGTGAAAATATTAGGATCGGTGATATCACAGAAATTGTTATATTTGATATCGAATCTCTTGTTGCATTGGAGGAGAATGTGTAAGTGTGGTTCTCTATCTTTGTGATTTTCAGAGGCTACTCGTATGTATGTTGGTTCGTGAGTAGAGAAGAGAGACCAGATATGGTCAAGAACGAATAAAGGGATAAGAGGACATTTAGGATATGTTAGGAATAAAGATTTTCCAGCAACTCTGAATTTTTTGGTTTGAGAAGGAGGCCTCATGTTTTGAAAGTGATACAATTAGGTCCGTGAAGAATTGGATAATTGCAAAGAAGGGTCTATCCCCAAAATTGCATGCTCTTATACTAAGGTGTGGATTTGTGGATTAGGCTTATTTCTATGGAAAACCTTATATAATATTACTAAGGTTTTCCACTATCCTAAAATGGATGTGGATTTTTCACTGTTGAAGTGTCGACAACCGTTAGATTAAAGTAAGTTTCACGTGTATGGATCAGATTGAATCTCAGTGGTAATAATTGGTTTTGGTGAGAAAATTATTTGATTTGAAATAAATGAGTACACGTGGCACTTTCTTGTGGAAATATATTTGATTTGAAATAAAGTAGTACACGTGGAAGATTCTTGTGGAAGTACTTGGGCAACAAGGCATGCATTATTTCTATATGATTATACTAATGTGTGTTGGTAGGTCAATGGATGTGGAAGATATAAAAATCGGTGTTGTGGAGGGGGTATATTCTAGTGAATATAGTTCTATAGAACTTGCATTGCCCAATTTATTTTCACATATGAGATTGAAATTTGGTAACAAGAGTATTAAGGTTGATAAGATAATGATCAAATATTTGCCTTTGTGTGCCCCTAATGCATCCGGTTTGGTTAGGGTAAATATTTATGATCGGCGATTAGATGGCATCGACTCATTACAAGCCTATTTTGTCTTTCCAGTCGATTGTCAATGTGAGTTGATATATTATGGTAACGGTTATTGTTCTGTCAATGATAAAAACGTCTCATGGCTTGTTAAGTATCGGCTGGAGGATTCTAATATAAAAAGGGGAGTTACCTATTGTAAAATGAAGGGTTATTTAAAGTATTCAACTAGCGAAATGCCCGAAGAAAGTGCTCTATGTGCTCCTGTAATTCAAGTGATATCTAAGAAATATACAAGTGATAATGTCGATGCATGGCATTGCGCTCCTAGCAAAGTTGTGTCGATACTTAATAGGTCTTTGTCAGTATCTATTCCCGATAAGAGAAGTGATATGTTGTTGGGTGGTTTTGGTGAGAGTGGATCAGCTATTGAAGAACGAAAGGGCCGATTAAGCGTTTCTGATTATGATTTGCGTAGGACAGAGGGTGATATTGATCCAGGACCATCTGTGTCAGAAGTCTGTATGAGGAGAGAGGAAACAGATAGGAGAGGTTCAGTTGTTATGCATCCAGAAGAATTATCAGCGGTGTTGAAGGATGTTATAAGGAGCGTGAAACGCTCTTTCGTTCGGTATCATAAAAAATCATAATCAGAAGCCTATCAAAAAAATTATATTATCATCAAAAAAATTATATTATCATCATGGCTTTTTACATTCATAGCCATCATCATGGCTTTTATATTCACAGCGTATATTAAACAAAAGGCTTCAAGCCTTGTTTGATCATCGTCATTTTCATATTTTTTTTTTTAGGTTGAAGGCCACGTTCATTATCCATAATGAATTATACATCATCATTTTCTTATTGATTCTGGATAAATTGATTTTGATATAAAAATATAAAGGGGTTCCTCTATATTTATAAAGAGGAGTTGTGGTGGGATAAGTTACAAAACAATAGGGGTGGCAAAACGAATCAACGAATCGAATTTATATCGAATCATAAACGAATCGAATCCAAATGTGATGGATTCGTATTCGATTCGTTTATTAAACGAATCCTAATATCAGGATTCGTATTCGATTCGTTTATTAAACGAATCAAATACGAATATTCGTTTATTCGTTTAGTCAATGATATTATTTAATAAAATAATTTACCACACTTGATTTACATTAATTCTTTATAAATATATACATATGAAATATGTAATTAATATATTTACTAAAAATACCTCACCAAATATCGAAAATATTACTTTTTCTATGATAATTAGCTATAATTTCTCGAATCTTAATTGAAAATTAACAAGAACTAGTAAATAAAATAATAAAACGAATCCTTAACGAATAAACGAATCAATGAGTTTAAATCCGTATTCGATTCGTTTAATAAACGAATCGAATCGAATTGACCCATTTATTAAACGAATCCATTTTTTCAAATCCGTATTCGCTTTAAAACGAATCGAATCGAACGAATAAACGAATCCTGACCCAAATTATCACCTCTACAAAACAATATGGGGTTTTTTAAAACGTATTATGCCTTTTATTTTGAGAGAGAGATGCAGAATGCAGAACACACTCGTTTCACAAATGTGGCTATTTTCACAATGACCCCATAGTTTAGTTATATTTGCAAACTTATCACACCTTTTTTCATTTTTAAACCTTTCTTGGATTCCATCTTTTGTGCTCTCTCTCCCTTCCTCCGCAAAGAGATAAAAATGCGGCTTCAATTCTCGCGCAAATTCATGCCATTTCTTCAACAAAACCGTCAATACTCAACTGGGGTACTTGCTTCACTCTTCTCCGCTAAAATCAAAATCCCGTCATCTTCACTTTTCGAACGGATTCGGGTGATACGGGACCCGAAATCATCGGTAGTACCAGTACTCGAACAATGGGTCAGTGAAGAAAGAACAGTTGGTAAACGACAACTTCAGTATCTTGTTAGAACCATGAAAGATTATAAACGCTTTCATCACGCTCTTCAGGTCCCTTTTTTCTTCATTGTTTGTTAATCATTCGCATTTTACTTTTAATCTAACTCAAATATGCGCTATGTGAGTCAATTTCTTTATGTGCTTGAATTAGATACTGTGCTGGTGCATTAAAGTTCAGCTGTATGTTGGTTTGTGTTTAAAGCTTATTTTGGGAAGGAAAACAAAATTAACCTACATTTGCCAAAAAATTGTAGAGAGAGTTTATGCAATTAATTCTGCTTTAATATATCTTATATCGAAGATCAAGAGTGGAAATAACTCAATCAATTTGGTTTTGAGTTACAGATGGATACTGTTACTAACCCGCGGGTCATGATGTTTATTGTTTTATGAAAATTGGTGGTAACAGGCGCGCCTCACACAGTGGCTTGATGAAAGGTGAGGCGAGGTGACCTTCATCAGGCACGCGCCTCTGAGATGCGCCCAAGTGCACCTAGGCGCGCCTTACATAAATGGGTGAGAAAATCCCTACAGACCCGACTGGAAATCAAGTTAATAACAGTTCTTTAATAAATTAAGATAGGTTTTGGGCTTTAAGATAGGTTTTGGGATGGGCTTTAAATTTGGACAAACACATTAATTTGTATTATATTCTACATTGTTCGCATTTAACATGAACTTATTAGTTTTGTGTTTTGATATATTTTCAATGATTTCTCTTTGTTTTAGTTGATTGGATACTTAATTATTCTTTTAGCAATTTGCACCTCGCCTTCGTTAGGGTTATGCCTAGGCTCCATGACCCTTTGCGCCTTAGTGCGCCTTTAACAACACTTGTTGCAAAAAAGATGGACGAGATAAAGTGGGCCTAGTAATTAATTCCTCATTTGTTGTACTGTCAGTTCATAACTTTTTTATTTTGTGTATGTTTGTGCTGTGCAGATTTCTCAGTGGATGTCCGATTGTCGTTATTTGCCAGTATCATCTACTGACATTGCGCTTAGGTTGGAGTTAATACATAGAGTTCATGGTATAAAGAAGGCCGAAGAGTACTTCAATACTGTTTCAAATTATTCAAAAACAAGTAGTGTATATGGTGCTCTTCTCAGTGGCTATGTGCAAAAAAAAATTGTTAAAAAAGCAGAAGCAACCATGCAGAAGATGAGAGAGTTGGATTTTGTGACATCATCTTTTCCGTACAACTTGTTGATCAACCTATACACTCAGACTGGAGACTTTGATAAGGTGAAGATTTTAGTCCAGGAGATGAACCAGAAAGGGATTCCTCAAGATAAATACACCATATGCAGCCAAATGGCTTTTTATATTGCTGCATCTGACATCTCTGGGATTGAAAGGCTCTTGGATTTGTTGGAGAAGGATTCTCGTAGTTTTGTTCAATGGCAAGTGTATTCAATGGCGGCAAGTGGGTATTTGAAAGTTGGTTTAGTTGATAAGGCTTTGTCAATGCTGAAGAAAATGGAAGCAATGATGCCCTATCAAAAAACTAACCTGGCAGTTGAGTTTCTTATCTGTCTCTATTCAAGCACTGGAAAGAAGGACGAGCTTTACCGAGTTTGGAACAAGTACAAGCCAACGAATGAAGAAATAAATGTCCCATATGCCTGCATGATAACATCTCTTATGAAGCTGGATGATCTTGAGGGGGCTGAGAAGGTCTTTGAGGAGTGGGAATCTCAATGCACAAGATATGACTTTCGAGTACTGAATAAGCTTCTCGTTGCTTACTGCAGAAAGGGTCTTTTCAAAAAGGCTGAATCGGCTGTGAACAAAGCTATAGAAGGAAGAACAGCTTACGCCAGTACGTGGAACATTCTAGCTATTGGGTACATGGAGCATAAACAAATGACCAAAGCGGTTGAGATGTTGAAGAGAGCAATATCAGTTGGAAGACAAGAGTGGTGGCCGAAGTCTGTTACTTTGGATGCCTGTCTGGACTACTTGGAAAGGCAAGGAGATGTGAGTGAAATGGAGGATATCATACGATTATTAAAGAAACTGGGTCCTTTGAACAGGGATATCTATCACAGATGGCTTAGGACTTGTGCTGCAACTGGAGGTTCAGTTTCTGAGGTTCTTGATCAGATGAAAATAGATGGCTTTTCTGCCAATGATAAAATCCATGATGCAGAAGAAAAACAAGGGCACAAATATTCTAATATAATGTAGTTGTCGTGATTATTAATTAAGTTACACATTTAGTTAACCTTGTAAGAATTTTTAGTTATATTTTGCTTATTACTTTTGTTCCTAACATAATTTGAAAGTCATATTTTGACCTGAACAAGTGTCTTTTCTTATGTGGATCCTGGAAAGAATTATGGGAACAGTGAATGAGAAGATCGAAAAGTTGGACGAAAAAAGGATTTTTTTTTTTTTTTTTTTTAATTAGACATAAAAATAGTTAAACATTTTCTTTGAACAAATATATGACTCGAGTGGATAGTTTTACGTCTATTACATGCTCTTCTTATTGAGGAAAAATAGTAGAGTCTAATTTAAGGCGTATACAACACTCTTAAAGTAATATTTGCCCCCATTATATGAAATCTAATTTATTTTCATTATTTAATTTATGTTATGTGTATCGAGTGTTCTTCTATACTTAATTTCATGATTGTGTCATTTGATTGCTAGGAGGCCTACTAGTTTATTGTTCGTTGCAATCTACTGCTAGGTTAGATATTAAATCCGTAATTGTTTGATTCATCTAACTTAAGAAACAACTAAGGTTTAATGATTTGTTGTATCAGAAACTATTAAACTTTAGGAAGAACACACGACTAAATTAAATACAACCGTTTTTGTTGATATTGTTTAGCTTCATCGATCTCTCTAATTCTTAAGACTGCTACTAGATTAAACCCTAGCGCTTGTCTCGGTAGTAGTTAGGGTTAATTAAATCGCTTTTTTTCTAATTAACTACGACTTAGGATAGGATAGATAGGAAAATAATTCCAACGGTGAATATTCAAAATGTGGATTGATATATTTTTGCATTAATGATCAGTTATAAAATTCCAATGGTGGATGTTGACTTAGACCAAAGATTTCTCTCTTCTTGATTGACTTTTATACTTTGATTTGAATCTTTTTTTAGTTGTGTTTATTAAAACTATTTACGTTAAATTCCAAATTCCCCTAATTCCTTTTATTCTTTTTTTTTTTTTTTTTTTGGAAAAGGTAAAAATATATTCTAAAGAAAGAGAGATTACAAGGTTATGAGGTTCCTTTTATTCACGTGGCATAAATTAGACTAGATACTCCTTGCGAGAACGATCCTTACTCGCACTACTACATATATTTTTACGAGTTTAGGTTTTATTTTTGGTTGCCTGTCACAGTTTCCTTCATAGATAGTTAACATGTGGAAATGATAAAGGATCTGTCAGTATATTAGCTATATGCTCTTCTAAAGGGATATATATGATCTGTATCTCACCTTTCAGAATCTTATCTCTTACAAAATGTATGTCCAGCTCAATATGTTTAGTTTTTGAATGTTGAACTGGATTCTTTGCAATTGGAGCTTCACTTTCATTATCACAACAAAGTATAGGAGCGGGAAATGTAATGAACTTAAGTTCAGAGAATAAGGACTATAACCATACTAGCTCTGGAACTCCATTGGACAATGCTCCGTACTCACTTTCTGTACTAAATCTAGCAACAACTTGTTGCTTCTTTGAAGACCATGACACAAGATTGTCTCCAAGATAAATACAATATACCCCTATTGATCTTCTGTCATCAATATCACAAGCTCAATCTGCATCAGTGAAACCTGTGAGCTCCAGTCTGCCACTTCTTTGTAATTACAGACCATAGGTATTTGTTGCTTGTAAATATCTCAAAACATTCTTACACGTAAGCCAATTTTGAAGAGTAGGTGCAACTAAATATTGGCTTAATTTATGAATGGAATATGCTATATCAGGTCTTGTAAGGCAGCAATATTGAAGTCCACCCACAAGGCTTCTATAAAGTGTAGGATCAATATATGTTTGTCCTAAAAAAAACCTTATGCTTTCTTTTCAAGTTTGAGCCATGTACTGAATAGTGTTTTACATCCTTCATAATCTGTCATAGATGCTTTGACAAGTAGATCAGAGATGCATTCCATCTGTTGTATAGGTCACTTCAATGCCTAAAAAGTAGCTAAGTAAGCCAATTTCTTTTAATACAAAGGCAGTATGCAATTCTGCAATAACCCTTTCTAGTGCAGCTGAGTTTGGTCCAGTAATTAGAATTCTGAAATTTCCATTCCAGCAGTTTGCTTTTTAATTTATCATACCAAGCTTTTAGAGCTTGTTTAAGTCCATACAGAGCTTTCTGCAGTTTGCAAACATGATGTGGATGGTCAATGTCTTCAAATCCTTCTGGCTGAGTCATGTAAATGTCTTCTGTGATTTCTCCATTCAGAAAAGCGTCATTCATATATATTTGTCTGACATTCTAGCCTTGTATTGCAGTCAAGCTAAGAACAACTCTCTCTGTACAAATTTTAACCATTGGACAAAAGTTTCGGAAAAATTTACTCCAGGTGTTTGATGAAAACCTTTGACCATTAACCTTGCTTTATGTTTAGCCACTGTTCCATTTGTGTTGAATTTAGTTCTGAAAACCCATTTATATCCAACTAACTTATACTCTTGAAGATTTGGCACAAGGATCCATGTCTTGTTTTTTTTTTTTTTTAAATCAAAGCTTCATATTCTGACTGCATTGCTTGTTTCCAGTGAGTGTTTACCATAGCTTCAGAAACTGTAGTTGGTTCTCTTGTGTCATCAGTTGCAACAAAGACCTTAGGTTTATGAATACCGGCTTTTTCTCTAGTAATCATAGGGTGATGATTGATAGGTGGAATAGAATGGATTTGGTTTGTATTGAAGGAGGTAATATGGGGTCAATGAAAGATATTCGGTTTGTAGTATCTTGTGAAGGAAGTAAGGTAGGGTCTGGAGATAGGTTTTGGGATGAGTATGGTGTATTTGCATAATTATCAAAAGGAGAAAAGGAAGTGAAGTTTATGCATTTTGTCCATTTGGCAAGCATCACAGAATGAAACATTTAGATTTGGATTCATAGAAGCAATGTTTTTGGAATCTTTAACAATCTTTTTCATAACAGATATATTTGGATTTCCAAATTTCCTATGCAGCAGAAACATCATTTGAAAATTTATAAGAAACAGAGGCAATACTAGTGTTTGGACAAGTTTTATGATAATAGGGTAAAGATGTAACTGACAGCATGGATAAATGAGTACTTTGATTGGCTTGAGGAGTTGTGGCTTGAGATATATGAGAGATGACTTTGACAGATTTTATTAGGTGTCACCAACAAACAACTTGTAGAGTCATTTCTCAGCTTTGCCTTGCATCAGCACCATCCCCTTCATAAAGTCCTTTATAATACACAAATTGTTGACGGCTGATTTTGGTCTTAGGGGCAATATGGGAATATTACTCCCGAAACTAATCCTCCCTCAATAGTGAATTTGTTTGGTTATGGGGGACCAAAAGCAAACTTAGCAAAAGACAAATAATACGCCAATCGACAAAGAGATTTAACGTGGTTCGGTGGATCTTGGTCCGACCTACGTCCACGGGCACAAAACAGATGATACTTTTATTACTGAGATATGTTTCTCTGATATCTCTTGTGTTTACCAATCTGATCGTAATGATCTGATCTTGACTCTTCTCTCAACTCTCAACTCTCAACTCTCAATGCTCTCCACTTGTTTTCTTTCAACTTGTTACTTTCCCTTTTTTTTGCACACTCTACCCTTCTATTTATAATAGTGTGGAAATCATATTCCTATTTGTACAAGAATTTCCTACTTGAAACAATTTCCTTTTCCCATAAGGGTTCCTAGTCAAAACTATTCACTTTTCCTATCAAGATTCCTTATAGACCTGGCCGCCGGTTCGGTTCCGGTTCGGAACCGAACCGAACCGGCCGGTTCACGGTTCCACAAGTGTGGAACCGGAACCGAACCGGTTAATTCCGGTTCGGTTCCGGTTCCACACTTAAGTGGAACCGGAACCGTAAACCGAACCGGAACCGAACCGGTCGGTTCCGGTTCTGTTACGGTTCCCCTTCCGATTTATTTTTTTTTAAATAATAAATTTTAAAAAATAAAAAAAATTCTATAATCGTAATGTTTTTTCATACTATCACATCATTTTTATAGAATCATTTTTTTATAAAATTCTTTTAACATATAATCCTTTTTATAGCCAACTCTTGGCTATTGCTTTCTTTATATAAGCGATGTGGGATATTTGTTACTTGGCTATTGTGTCCCACATCGCTTATATAAAGAAGTCAATAACCAAGAGTTGGTTATAAAAAGGATGTGGATATTCATGTTTTAGTATTTCAATTTTAAACCTCATTAAGTCATTATTATTAATTAAAAAAATTGAGATTTACTTGTGAAACATTACGGTTCCAAGAAAATAACTTTTTTTTTTTTACTTCAGGTTCCAACAGGAACCGTACGGTTCCGGTTGGAACCGTTGGAACCGTTGGAACCGCTGGAACCATTCGGTTCCAGCGGTTCCAACCGGTTCGGTCAGGGTAAGAACCCTAACCGAACCGGTCTGGTTCCGGTTCGGTTCCGGAACCGGAACCTTGGCCGGGTCTAATTCCTTAGTCAAAAACTACACATACTTCATTTACCCTATTAGGATATTAACTTATCAGTTTTCCCCATGAAAATAGGATAATTTGTCATCTTATCCGCAAGAATAGGGTGTCATCTTCTGGAGCATATCTCGCTATCTGGTCGGTCTTCATGAGGTCGGTCATAATAGTCATTTGAACTGAGAATGCTGTTGTCGATCTGATAATGGCCGGTCATCCGATCTTAAGTGGTCGGGTTACCGATCATAAGCGCTCGACCCCTAACTCATGTGGTCGGGTCGGTATTAATGATCTCGATCAACAAGGGAATTTACCCTTTTACCCATCCCGTGCTGCTTAAATATCATAGTGCTTAAAAACACCATCAACATATATCCCCTAGTTCTCGGTAACAACGAGTTTGCGAGTTGATGCCGGGAAGTATAAAAAAAGATGGTGTGCCGATGAATCCGTCGGTGGTCACTCCAGGAACCGCAGAGAAAAATGTCTTGGCTGTAAATCTGGTCCTTCCTGCTACCTTCATGTGCTCAGTCAACGAGGATCCCGATATCTACCCGTGGAGAAAATGATTTGCCCTTATGCTGATGACGATCGACTCGGTGGGACGTAACCCGACCCCGAGTTGAGAAGAATATTTGGTTCTGGGGGAATGTCACCTCCCCAGACCAATAAAGGGCCGACCATGGGGGAGATGCTCCGATCCCATGCCGATCATAAGTCTCTCGGTGGGACGTATCCCGACCCCGAGCTGAAGAAAGACTTGGCTCTGGGGGAATATTACATCCTCAGTCCAATGAAGCCGACTCGGTGGGACGTAACCCGACCCCGAGCTAAAAGAAAGCCTTGGCTCTGGGGGAATGTAACATCCCCAGTCCAATAGAAGCCGAGCTAAAAGAAAGACTTGGCTATGGGGGAATGTTACATCCCCAGTCCAAATAAGCCGACTCGGTGGGACATAACCCGACCCCGAGCTAAAAGAAAGACTTGGCTCTGGGGGAATGTTACATCCCCAGTCCAAAGAAGCCGACTCGGTGGGACGTAACCCGACCTCGAGCTGAATAAAGACTTGGCTCTGGGGGAATATTACATCCCCAGTCCAAAAAAGCAGACTCGGTGGGACGTAACCCGACCCCGAGCTGAATAAAGACTTGGCTCTGGGGGAATGTTACATCCCCAGTCCAAAGAAGCCGACTCGGTGGGACGTAACCCGACCCCGAGCTAAAAGACTTGGCTCTGGGGGAATGTTACATCCCCAGTCCAAAGAAGCCGACTCGGTGGGACGTAACCCGACCCCGAACTAAAAGAAAGACTTGGCTCTGGGGGAATGTTACATCCCCAGTCCAAAGAAGCCGATTCGGTGGGACGTAACCCGACCCCGAGCTGAAAGAAAGACTTGGCTCTGGGGGAATGTTACATCCCCAGTCCAAAGAAGCCGACTCGGTGGGACGTAACCCAACCCCGAGCTGAAAGAAAGACTTGGCTCTGGGGGAATGTTACATCCCCAGTCCAAAGAAGCCGACTCGGTGGGAAATAACCCGACCCCGAGTTGAATAAACCATAAGGCATCGACGGAACAAAATCCAGCCCCGAGCCGAATAACCAAGCGGCCTCGGCGGAATGAAATCCAGCCCCGAGCCGAATAAACAAGTGGCCTCGGCGGAATGAAGTCCAACCCCTAGCCGAATAAACAAGTGGCATCGGCGGAACGAAATCCAGCCCCGAGCCGAATAACCAAGCGGCCTCGGCGGAATGAAATCCAGCCCCGAGCCGAATAAACAAGTGGCCTCGGCGGAACGAAGTCCAACCCCTAGCCGAATAAACAAGTGGCCTCGGCGGAACGAAATCCAGCCCCGAGCCGAATAAACAAGTGGCCTCGGCGAAACGAAATCCAGCCCCGAGCCGAATAAACAAGTGGCCTCGGCGGAACGAAGTCCAACCCCTAGCCGAATAAACAAGTGGCATCGGCGGAACGAAATCCAGCCCCGAGCCGAATAAACAAGTGGCCTCGGCGGTACAAGAGCAGACCCGAGTCGGAAAGAAACATCGGTCTCGACGATACAAGAGCAGACCCGAGTCGGAAAGAAACATCGATCTCGGCGGTACAAGAGCAGACCCGAGTCGAAAAGAAACATCGGTCTCGGCGGTACAAGAGCAGACCCGAGTCGGAAAGAAACATCGGTCTCGGCGGTACAAGAGCAGACCCGAGCCGGAAATAAACATCGGTCTCAGCGGTACAAGAGCAGACCCGAGCCAGAAAGAAACATCGATCTCGGCGGTACAAGAGCAGACCCGAGCCGGAAATAAACATCAGTCTCGGCGGTACAAGAGCAGACCCGAGCCGGAAATAAACATCGGTCTCGGCGGTATAAGAGCAAACCCGAGCCGTAAAACAAATATGAAAACCATTGTGTGGGCCACAACAAACAAGCATAAATAAATGTCAGCCTAAGACAGCAGATGTCTTACTCACATTTTTGGGATCCGTTGTCTTTCTTGCAACTCTACAAAGGTCACTACAAGTAAGGCTCTTATTAATACGTCCTCTCTGCATCTCAGTATTCCACGCATCCGACCGGATGACTTCCGCTATCAACTTTGGTCGACCTCAAAAACCGAATGGTCTATGTACACACTGAGATAGCCTTCTTTCACCAAGTCTTCCACCTGCTGCCGCAGGTCTCTGCACATATTCGTGACATGTCCCCTTACGTTATGGTAGATACAATAAGCCCTACTATTTCCCTCCTCAATCAGGAACCTCCTCAAATTAGGCTCGACCAACAGACCTTTATCCTGGATTTCCCGAACTATCTGGGCCATAGGTTTGTTCAGGGGGTGTATATTGTCCTCCCCGCGACACGGTTGACTTAGACAGATGACTTTATCTCTTGAACATTACTACTCGGAGGTGTCGGTATGAGTTTTTTCTGCTCCGGGACCGGTCTCCTCAAATTTCTGATCGAATCCCACTGATTGTCTGACTTGAGTATCTTAGCCTTTCGGGTGTCTACTCCCCGGAGAATCTTTTTCTCCTCCTCTATTAAGATAAACTTCCTGGCCAACTCCAGGGCAGTGGCATAATCCGATACGTCTTGAATCCTCAGGTGAGTCCACAACTTCCCGACCTTCAGACCTCCCTTGAGACTTTCTAGCGCTTCCGATGACTCGTACGCTCCGACCTCGAGCACCAAATTGTGGTACCTTTCAATAAAATTCCTCAGGGGCTCATCATCCCTCTGCTTCATCAGTCTCAATTCTCCCACCATTTTCTTTGGGACACATGCCCCTTTGAAGTGCCGAACAAATGACTTCCTGAGTTGCACGAAGCTTCCGATGCTCTCTGGGGCTAGACTTCTGAACCACAGAATGGCAGATCCTCCCAAGGTTAGGGGGAAAACTTTGCAAACGGCATCCCCTACTACTCCTTGGACCTCCATTAATAGGACAAAACTTTCAATATGAGACTTTGGATCTGAATGGCCTTTGTAGGGCGTCATGGATGGCATGTTGAAACGTCTTGGGAATTTTGCCGACCTTTTTTCTTTTGTGAAGGGAGATTCAACCTCGTCGTCCCGAGCATCTGATGTATCAGTTTTGGGGTTTACTCCCCACTTGGCCATTTCTTTTCTTAACCAAAACTTTATACTACCATCTGTGTCACTATGCCGCCTCCCGCGGCCTTCTTCGCGTCTGTCACCACAGGTGCGGCGTTCCTCATGACTTGAGACTTCCCGTCCAGTTTCACTATCCTTCTTGTTTCCCTTTCTGGTATCGCGAGAGCCATCACAGGATGAATCTGGTGACTGTCTCCCCTCTTCTTCTTCTCACGTATCCTCTGTTTGTAAATCTTTTTCTACCACTACGGACCTCAATCCGTAGGGACCCTTCCTCTTCGGTTCATCGTCATCACTCACATCTGCGACCCTTTTTCCTTCCGCTATTTCGCCTCTCCTCCGACTGGTTCCGGCTTCAAGTTTCTCATTATTCTTCTCTTC
The DNA here is from genome assembly GCA_019454045.1 of Zanthoxylum bungeanum. Taxonomy (NCBI): domain Eukaryota; kingdom Viridiplantae; phylum Streptophyta; class Magnoliopsida; order Sapindales; family Rutaceae; genus Zanthoxylum; species Zanthoxylum bungeanum. Next base: position 34,606 of record SKCR01000009.1, read on the forward strand.
CATCCTCTCCAGTTTGTTCATCATGGATTTCAGAAGGATTTGATTTTCCTCCCTATCTTTCCTCATATTTTCCTCCATTTTCTCCATCCATTCTGCTGTTGAACTCCCTGATGACTGGCGATTTCCACCTTCTGCCATTGTCTTACCACGCGAGCTGCTTTTCGTTGAGTCCCCACAGACGGTGCCAACTGTTGACGGCTGATTTTGGTCTCAGGGGCAATATGAGAATATTACTCCCGAGACTAATAGTGAATTTGTTTGGTTATGGGGGACCAAAAGCAAACTTAGCAAAAGACAAATAATATGCCAATCGACAAAGAGATTTAACGTGGTTCGGTGGATCTTGGTCCGACCTACGTCCACGGGCACAAAAAGGATGATACTTTTATTACTCAAACACGCTTCTCAGCTCTCTCTTTTGTTTACAAGTCTCACAATAATGATCTTGATCTCAACTTTTCACTTCCCCCCTTATGCACACTCTACCTTTCTATTTATAATAGTGTAGAAATCAGATTCCTATTTGTACAAGGATTCCCAATTGGAGATGGTCATCTTTTCCTATCAGGATTCCTTAGTCAAAAACTACACTTACTTCATTTACCATATTAGGATATTAACTTATCAGTTTTCCCCATGAAAATAGGATAACTTGTCATCTTATCCGCAAGAATAGGGTGTCATCTTCTGGAGCATATCTCGCTATCTGGTCGGTCTTCATGAGGTCGGTCATAATAGTCATTTGAACTGAGGATGCTGTTGTCGATCTGATAATGGCCGGTCATCCGATCTTAAGTGGCCGGGTTACCGATCATAAGCGCTCGACCCCTAACTCATGTGGTCGGGTCGGTATTAATGATCTCGATCAACAAGGGAATTTACCCTTTTACCCATCCCGTGCTGCTTAAATATCATAGTGCTTAAAAACACCATCAACACAAATCATTAGTGAATTCAACAGTAACATTATTATCTTGAGTTAATTTGGAAATATTAATAAGATTTTTTGTGATATGAAAGACTAACAAGACATCTTGAAGCATTATCTGATATTTTTTATTAGAAGTTTCTAAGAATGTCTTACCAATATGAGTTATTGTAAGATACTCATCATTTCCAAATGTCAATTTTTCATTACCCGAAAACTGCTCATTCATGTTGGCTAAGTAGGCATTCATGGAATTTCTGGCAAATTGGCTTGGAATTATTGTGAGGATGAAACTGTGTTTGCTGAGATTTCATATCAGGTTTACCTCCACCTGCATTAGTCATAGTACCTCCATTAAAGTTCCCTTTTCCTTAGTAATTCTGACTCCAGTTAGGTGTTAGAACTATCCTGCTATTACCAAAATTGCTATAGCTTTTCTGGCCAGACCAGTTAGCATTCTTTTGATAGTTGTTAAATGAGTTGTAACATATGAGCCTCTCTTATTGAAACTGCCTCTGCCTTGAGTATAATTAGCTTCAAAACTCCCTTTGATAATATTTCATGAGATAATATTTTCCCTTTCTGATTTAGCTTCATGACCAAGTAACATTGAAAAAGCATCGTCTAAACTCATCGCATTAGCAGCAATTTGACCAGTAATGTAAGTAGCCAGTATTAAAATCAGTATCTAATCCACTCAGATCATGATCAGAGATAGGACTTCCAGCAACATTGAGGTTATCTCTTAGAGTTTTCATCTTAAAAAAACAATATGTAATGCTGAGATTGTATTTCCCAGGAAAATTTGATCCTGGGAAATCCGATTCACATAAGCTGGATTCTCAATCCTTTGTTCAGTTCCATTATCAAGTCAGTGAGTAATGAATTGAGCTGGAGTTCGTGCTCCTTCAGTGATGAACATTTCCAATCTTTTTCCTTTGATTGAAGCTAAGACTTGTGAAACCAAGTAAAATAGCTTGTTTAAGAAGAAATTGATGTTTGGTTAATGAGAAAATTCATAGAATTGAATGAATAATTCTGATCACTTTTATTAACTCATTACAGAATGCAGGTAAAATAGTTTATATAGTCCATCAAACTAATTTTACACGTGCAAATTAATCAATTTGCTAACTGTTAAATTGGTGGGAAAGTCAGTTCAGAGATTGTAATAAAAATAATTCTGAATAATTCCAAATCTGTGAGTGGAGTAATTGTTTTAGAAAGTTTATTCGAATATTTATGGTTTGTCTTTGATTGAATTTCAGTAATTCATATGATTATATTTTGAGATTGAATTGAGCGATGGTTTTACAGGAAATATTTAGTTCATGAATTTTAAAACTTAAATTTGTGATTCAAATAAATGCAAGTATAAAGTTGCATTTTATTGATTATTTACTTAAGGTTTTTATAATATTTGGTATAAATTAGTTTTAAAAAATTAATGGATTTAATTGATGTTATTTTAATATGAGGATTATGATTTCTTGAACTCATTTATGTTATTGATTTATTTTTGGACCCTCCCCCAAGACACTACCAGGATACCATGTATACATGTGTGATTACAGCTTAGGGACTATGGAGACGGCAATACGTAATGTCTCTAAATTTCCTCCTGTCACATATGTCACATTCCTGAGTGTAGATTCAGTGTTTTTGGGGACAACAATACGTAACGCTCCAAGGCGCACTAGTTATTTTTTCTAGATAGGTGTGGCGGGGGATGACAATACGTAAAGTCTTCATACACCAATTTTCTATAAAGATGTTTTTTGGAGTTATGAAATATTTTTATTCCCAACTAATTTTGGAATTATTATTTGAATACCAATTTTGAGAGACATGATTTATACAATATTTATTATCATTATTTTCCTAATTACTGTTTTATTTATCTTATAACTCCGCTCGCTGGGTTCGTTAGGACTCACTCTCCACTCCACATATTTTACAGGATATTCTAATTTCTACCTGGTGAGCCATTGCAGACTTTTAGAGACATGAGCTGAGGAGAGGAGAGGAGATGTCATTGTAGTCACTAGGGTTGGACCATCATGCATAGTTTTATATTCACATAGAATATAGTTGTGTAGTTTTATCGAGTTGTAGGGTTATGTATGTGTTCCAAACATTATGTACTTATTTCAACATATATATATATATATATATATATTATATATATATATATTGTTGACGGCGGATTTTGGTCTCAGGGTAATATAGGAATATCACCTCCGAGGGAATCCTCCTCCAACTGTGAATTTGTTTAGTTATGGGAAACTAAAAGCAAATTTAGCGGAAAATAAGAAAATATACCAATCAGACAAGGCAATTTAACGTGGTTCGGTGGATTTTGGGATCCGACCTACGTCCACGGGCAAGAACAGGGTGGTGCTCTTTTATTACTTAAATACACCTTTCAGGCCTCTCTTTCGCTCTTACAAATTGGAACTTTACAATTCGAATCTCTCACTCTTGTGATGATTTTCAGATGTCTTCCACTTGTTTTTCTACACTCACTTTACCCTCCTATTTATAATGGTGAAGAAGCCAGATTCCTATTTGTACAAGAATTCCCAATTGGAGATGGTCTCCTTTTCCTATCAGGATTCCTAGTCAAAACTATTCCCTTTTCTCATAAGGATTCCTAATCAAAACTACATTTACTTCCTTTATCCTATTAGGATATTAAGTTATTACTTTACCCCATTAAAGTAGGACAACTTATCCCTTTTCCGCAAGAATAGGATGCTTTATCTTCCTGAGCACGCCTCGTCATGTGCTCGGTCTTCATGAGGTCGGTCATGATAGCCATTTGAACTGAGAATGCTGTTGTCGATCTGATAATGCTCAGTCATCCGATCTCAAGTGCTCGGCCATTTAGTATGAAGTGCTCGGCCTCTTACCGTCAAGTTGTCGGGTCGGCTTTAACGGTCTCGATCAATGGAGTTACCCATTTTACCCCTGTCGTGTTGTTTAAATAACATAGTGCCCGAAAAACACCATCAACATCTGTCCCCTAGTTCTCGGTAACAACGAGTTTGTGAGTTGATGCCGGGAACTATAAAAAAAAGATGGTGTGCTGATCGCCTTGCTGGTGGTCGCTCCAGAAATCACCAAGAAATTGTCTTTGCCATCAACTAAGTCTTCTGTTTCTATCTTCATATCCTCGGTTTATTGGAGATGCTGACTCTATTCAGAATGATTCTCCACCTCAAAGCAAATTGCTTACTTGGGTCGTTCCATCAGGAGATGAAGTTCCTCTTGTTTGTCCAAACTAAAAATGACTCCTCCTCTGTAATATCTGTACCAGAGATTTGGGGGTCCTGACCCCTGACTGATCCAATCTTGATTGTGAGGAGAAAATTTTGCCTCTGAGCTAACGATGATGTGCTCGGTGGCATGTGATCCTGTCTCGAGCTGTGAGAGATGCTCGGGCCTGGGGGAACGTTACGTCCCCAGTCCGAAGGACTGACTCGGTGGGACGCAACCCGACCCCGAGCTGAGAACGACACTTGGACCTGAGGGAATGTTACGTCCCCGGTCCGAAGGGCTGACTCGGTGGGACGTACCCCGACCTCGAGTTGTGAAAGGCATTCGGACCTGAGGGAATGTTACGTCCCCAGTCTGAAGGGCTGACTCGGTGGGACGTACCCCGACCCCGAGCTGTGAAAGGCATCTGGACCTGAGGGAATGTTACGTCCCCAGTCCGAAGGGCTGACTCGGTGGGACGTACCCCGACCCCGAGCTGTGAAAGGCATCTGGACCTGAGGGAATGTTACGTCCCCAGTCCGAAGGGCTGACTCGGTGGGACGTACCCCGACCCCGAGCTGAGAAAGGCACTTGGACCTGGGGGAATGTTACGTCCCCAGTCCAAAGGCAGACTCGGTGGGACATCGCCCGACCCCGAGCTCTAAGAATCACTTGGTCCTGGGGGAATGTTACGTCCCCAGTCTGAAGGGCTGACTCGGTGGGACGTACCCCGACCCCGAGCTGTGAAAGGCATTTGGACCTGAGGGAATGTTACGTCCCCAGTCCGAAGGGCTGACTCGGTGGGACGTACCCCGACCCCGAGCTGAGAAAGGCACTTGGACCTGGGGGAATGTTACGTCCCCAGTCCAAAGGTAGACTCGGTGGGACATCGCCCGACCCCGAGCTCTAAGAATCACTTGGTCCTGGGGGAATGTTACGTCCCCAGTCCAAAGGGCAGACTCGGTGGGACGCAACCCGACCCCGAGCTGAGAACGACACTTGGACCTGAGGGAATGTTACGTCCCCAGTCCAAAGGCAGACTCGGTGGGACATCGCCCGACCCCGAGCTCTAAGAATCACTTGGTCCTGGGGGAATGTTACGTCCCCAGTCCAAAGGGCTGACTCGGTGGGACGTATCCCGACCCGAGCTAAATAACCAAGCGGCCTCGGCGGAACGAAATCCAGCCCCGAACCGAATAAACAAGTGGCTTCGGCGGAACGAAATCCAGACCCGAGCCGATTAATCCCTGGGACTTATTCAGAAGGGAAGTTAATCAACCTTTGAAGCCCTACCGAATCTGGCATGGGCGTCCCTCTGCCAGACCGGCGAAAAAATAAAAACAAAACCTTTGAAGGTAAAATCAAAAGGTGGGGGTGACTTAGCACTTGTCCCAAAGTAAAACTTTTCATAAGTGTAAACAACAGCACGGATGCCTCGAAACAGCGTCCTGCCCGAGGCCTCCAAAACACAATTCTGAATCTTTCAATTCAGTGTCCCGGCGAACCAGGATTCGGATCAGAAGAGCGTTTGAATGGTAAGGGCACATCCTCTACACGTCGGTTCCCTGGGGATCCTGTGTATCGTATGAGGGCTCCTCCTTACCACGCTGGAGCAGGCACACGCCACAGGGGTATACGCCTCCCCGTGCTGTGTCTCTCACAGATCCGGATGATGAATGGATCAAAGAGTGTCCGGGGTACTAAGGGCATATTCCTCCTTAGGCCTGGCATCACTGGAGTTAGCAATCGTCACGGGGGTGTCATCATCCCCCGTGCTATGCTTTCCCACGGATCCGTTACATCGGGTGGGCAAGGATCAGAAGAGTGTTTGACACATTAAGGGCATGTTCCTCCTTACGTTCGATAACACTGGAGTAAGCAATCGCCACAGGGGTATCATCCCTCCCTGTGCTATGCTTCTCACGGATCCTGTATACTGAGCATGCCCCTGAGGGCCTGAGCCAGGAGAGATGTTTGGTTCTGGGGGAATGTTTCCTTCCCCAGACCAGTGAGTATTGACTCGGTGGGACGTAACCCGACCCCGAGCCGAAAATGGCCTCGGCGGAACGAAATCCAGCCCCGAGCTGACTAACGAAGAGGCCTCGGCGGAATGCGATCCAGCCCCGAGCCGATTAATGAAGGGGCATCGGCGGAACGCTATCCAGCCCCGAGCCGAAAGACGTACTTGGCTCTGGAGGAATGTTCCATCCCCAGACCAATATGTATGACTCGGTGGGACGTAACCCGACCCCGAGCCGGATAACTGAATAGCCTCGGTGGAGCAAGGTCCAGACCCGAGCTGAGCAAGTCTTATTGTTTGGTCGCTTCTTTCTATATTTAGGCGCTAAGTTTGTCCCTGGTTTTTGAATAGGTCCTTCTTTTTATGTTTTAAGAAAGTGGACAAGAACCCTTTTTGAAAAGAGAATTTTTATTTATGTTTCGGGGACAAACTGCCCTTTTTTTTCAGTTGATTTGGCGGCCACATGCTCTTTGTCTGGTCGTCATAACTTCGTGGTCAATGTATTTGTTCAGATATCCGTTTCTTGCTAGGTCTTCCATCTGCTCTCGCAGATCTTTACATCCGTCCGTTGCATGTCCTCTGGAGTTGTGGTGTACACAATAAGCTTTTTGGTTCCTTCTGTCTGGTGGGAATCTCCTTTGGTCGGGTTCCACTAAGAGGCCTTTCCCCTGAATCTCCATGAAAATTTGTCCTAGTGGTTTCTTTAGGGGAATGTATGCATCTTCCCTGACCACGTGGTTTACTTGGGTCGGCGCTCTTCTCTCCTGATTGTCCCGGTTCAGTGGCTTGAATTCTTTGTGTTTCGGGGGTGGTCTTCTGGATTCTTTTTCTGTTCGGCGTTGGGCGCCCTCCCTTGTGGTTCTATCCCTGATGTTGTTCCCTTTTCGGGACACTTTCTCTTCGTTCTCTAACGAAATGAACTTCCGGGCCACCTCCAGGGCGGTGGCGTAGTCCGGGGTGTCCTGGATCCTTAGGTAGGTCCAGAGTCTTCCGACCCTCAAGGCTCCTTTCAAGCTTTCCAGGGCTTCAGGGGATTCATACCCTCCGACTTCGAGTACCATATTATGGTACCTTTCAATAAATATCTTCAGAGGTTCATCGTCTCCTTGCTTCATGAGCCGGAGTTCTCCAATCGTCTTTCTGGGGACACAAGCCCCCTTGAAGTGTCGTATGAATGACTTCTTCAGTTGTGTGAAGCTGCTGATGCTTCTTGGGGCTAAGCTCCTGTACCATAGAATGGTTGGTCCGGCCAGAGTTAGGGGGAACACTTTGCAGATGGCGTCCCCTGTTACCCCTTGTACCTCCATCAGCAGGGTGAAACTTTCAATGTGGGTTTTAGGGTCGGTATGGCCCTTGTACGGTGTCATGGTCGGCATGTTAAATCTCTTCGGGAATTTCTCCGATTTTATTTCCTCCGTGAGGGGGGACTCATCTTTGACGTCCTGGATATCCCCTCTGTTTGCGTTGGGGTATACTCCCCATTTGACCAGCTCCTCCCGTAACCAAGATTTCATACCGCTGTCCCTGGTTCCATGCCGCCCTCTGAGGTTTCTTTTCTTTCTGCTATCTTGGGAGCGGCGTTTCTCAGGGTCGGCGTCGTCCTGCACCTCTTCGGTATGTTCTTTTCCTCTCCTCCGGGTACTGTGAGGGCTATCGTAGGAGGGATCTGGTGATGATTTGTCATCTTCCTCCTCCCATGTGTCCTCGGTTTGGGAATCCCTTTGTACTACCACGGATCTCACCCTGTAGGGTTCCCTCCTTTGAGGTCTGTCGTCTTCGCTTGTATCAACAATTATCTTTCCTTCCGCTATCTCACTCCTTCGCCGGCTAGTCCCGGCCTCGAATTTTCCGTCGCGTGCTCCTTCCATCCTTTCCAACCGGTCTACTATGGTTTTTAGTAGAGTTTGGTTTTCCTCCCTTTCCTTCCTAAGGTTTTCCTCGATCTTTTCCATCCAGTCCGCAGCCGAGCCCCCTGATGATTGTTGGTTTCCGCCTTCCGCCATTTGTCTTATTACGCGAGTTGCTTTTCGTAGAGTTCCCCACAGACGGCGCCAACTGTTGACGGCTGATTTTGGTCTCAGGGTAATATTGGAATATCACTCTCGAGGGAATCCTCCTTCAATAGTGAATTTGTTTGGTTATGGGGGACCAAAGGCAAATTTAGCGGAAAACAGATAAACACACCAAACAATAAGGGGATTTAACGTGGTTCGGCGGATCTTGGTCCGACCTACGTCCACGGGCACAAACAGGATGATACTTTTTATTACTGAAATACGCTTCTCAGATCTTTTTTGTGTTTACAAGTCAGAGCTTGATGATTCTGATGCCCACTTTTAACCTTCAACTTGTTACCCTTATTCTCTCTTTTTTTGTTCTCCTTTTCCTTCACTCTACCCTCCTATTTATAATGGTGAAGAAATCATATTCCTATTTGTACAAGAATTTCCTAGTTGAAACTATATTTACTTCCTTTATCCTATTAGGACACTGACTTATCAACTTTTCCCCATGAAAGTAGGATAACTTATCTTCTTATCCGTAAAAATAGGACGTCTTATCTTCTGGAGCATATCTCGCCATATTCTCGGTTTTCATGAGGTCGGTCACAATGGTCTTTTGAACTGAGAATGCTGCTATCGATCTGATAATGCACGGTCATCCGATCTTAAGTGGTCGGTCACTGATCATAAAGTGCTCGGCCCCTTACTGTTGGCTTTGTAACACTCATGTGTTCGGGTCGGCATTAATGATCTCGATCAACAAGGGAGTTCCCCTTTTACCCATGTCGTGCTGCATAAATACCATAGTACCTGAAAATACCATCAACATATATATATATATAATGCTTCATGCGATTGATGCCCTTATCCATGATATGCATGAGTTTGGTAATGATTTGATTAAGATGTCTTAGTATGGATTATTATAGCATCAGTCAGAGGCTTATGGTGATGGTTGGATCTATCACTTATAAGTAACTGTTGGCCGATAAAATCCCCGCAGGGCGAATTCATCCTAGAATGAGAAGAGGTGCGAAGAAAAGAAGGGCGATGGAGCGAAGAACGATAAAAGGACTTGGGACGATCGAGTCAATGGTCAAGGCGAAAAGTGCGATGCAATTACCTTCACTACCGAAGCAGTTAGGCGGTTGTTCCTCCACGATCAGGCAGTTAGGACACACAACCCAGCAGTTACAAGCATGATTCATAACTGCAAAGGAATGGTAGAACTGCCCAAGTCAGTTACCAAGCGGCACTATAAAAGCTCGCCTATCCCAAGAGAGGAAAAAAACGAAAAATGAAGATCAATCGAGCATATTTTATCTTTTTATTTATTAGCTTGTAACCTAGGACTGTAACTTGTGTGCTTGTGCCCCTTGGAGGCTTATTCACTTGATTCAATACACCCATTGCTGGGACTTTGTCTCATAAGGTTTGGACCTTACACGCTCTTTTTCCCTGCATGCGTAAAACCTGCGCAAACAGTTTTTGGCGACCACAATGGGAGAATTGGTGTAACAAAGTGGAGATGCCTCCGAAAAGAAACGCTCAGACTGGCTCAACCGCGGAGGAAGGTGGACTGGAGCAAACCAACCAGCCCAACGTTCCAGCCATAGTGGGTCAGTTCGAGGGTCTAGCAGATGTCAGCCGGTACGAACCAATGAGGGAGCTCAGCCCTAATGCGGTGCGCGCATTGATTGGCGAATTCACACAGGATGTCGTCGAACAGGTCAGGCTCCAAAATGCGCATGTTGTGGACAAATTCGTATCGACTAGTAACTTGCACTATGAAAATATGGCCAAACACTTAAGCTCAATGAGCGAATTAGTAGCCAAATGTATAAGCGGCGGAACAGCGCTGCCGTCGACCACGCCTCTCCCTACAGTAGGCGGTCAGGAAGCTGGTCCTAGTGGTGTTCCCCTGCAAGGAACCAATACCTCTATGGTTCCCAGAGGAGGGACGAGGCCTGAAGGGCACGGCCCACAATTAGGGCCAAACATTCACCAAGGGCCAAATATGGCTCAACATGAAATCGAGGTGCCCCAGGGTGTCCAAACATCCCAAGGACAGAATCATGATTACATCCCACTCCCGAGAGGGCCGCAACCGCCCCATATAGCCGTGCCATTCAATGGCAACGAAATGCTAAGGGAGCAAATGACCGAAATCCTGCAAAACCAATTCGGTCTAGGCATACGACCAATTCGGCCTAGATATCGGAAGCCTTACCCTGATTGGGTCGATGTGGCTTATCCTTGGCCGAGGAATTACAGGATACCAGATTTTACCCTCTTTACGGGATCCGGAGAAGTTTCCACTATGGAGCACATAGGACGCTTCACCCTTCAGTGTGGGGAAGTCAATGATTTCCATAGACTAAGGTTGTTTCATGGTTCGTTATCAGGGGTGGCTTTCTCCTGGTATGTCATCTTACCAGCCAATTCAGTAGAGAGTTGGCAGCAAATGGAGCAATTGTTCCATGCGTAGTTTTATAAGGCCGAATCTGAAGTGGCCTTGGCTGATTTGGCAAATTTGAGACAATTGCCAGAGGAATGGGCCGAGACGTTTCTACAACGATTTAAGGTAGCCCGAGGCCGATGTTACGTGCCTTTACCCGAAAAGGAGTTCGTAAGAATCGCTCAAGGATGCCTGAATCTCGATCTGAAGAAGAAGTTCCAGGATCGTGAGTTTTGGGACCTTCCCCAACTCACTACCAGTGTGGTGCGCTATGAGCGATTATTACGAGAAGAGGAGCAGATGAAAAATTCGAGTAAAGAGACGTATTACAGAAACATTGACTACGAGATGGGCGAAGTGAACGCCGACTCGGCCGATCTATGTTTGGCCGAATTGGTGAAAGAGAAACCCTACGTCTGCAAAACGTGGGCAGAACCCCAAACCAATGAGACGAGCGATAAAAAAAGCAGGAAATTCTCCTTCGACATTACTAAAGTCGAAGCTATATTTGACCAATTGTACAAAGATAAGCAAATCAGCTTGAGCGACAGACATACGTTGCCAACAGCCGAGCAAATCGACAGTAAAAAATACTACAAATGGCATAATGCATGGTCTCACACAACTAACAATTGCCTTATTTTTCGCAATGTTTTACAGGATGCCATAGAATTCGGATGAATCACGTTCGAAAAGAAGATGGAAGTAGACAGTAATCCTTTCTCGAAATCGGTGGAGTTAAATATGATTAACCCAGTCCCTACAAGGATAAACCCGCCGAGGGTAAAGGTAGTGCTGGACGAAAGACAACACTGCCACCGCCCGAGCGCGCTGGAGAGGATCAAGGAACATGCAGAACGAAAGGACAAGAAAGACATTTGTGCGAGGTGCAAGAACATCATTGAATGGATGAATGAGCTAGAAGACACTTGCGAGAGGCCTGTGAAGAGAGAATCGTCCTGGCAGCCACGAACCTTTGCGCCAAGGTTTTATGGAGAAAATTCGAACTTCGTCCAGAACGTGAGGACATTTCGGCCAAAGATCCATCGGCCTAACGTGTGGCACTCATACCGAAAGTCATACCTAACGTGTGGCACTCATACAGCTGATGAGGCACCAAATGAACTACGGCCGCATGATTGATGAGTGGTATTTATATCATTATTTCCCACTCATTTAATCTAATATTTTGAATAGTTTCTTGAGTTTTGTGAACGTTTTGATGTGTTTTGTGTTATTTTGTAGAAAAATAAAGTTTCAGGACATTCTGGTGGTTATTTGGAGTAAAACAGTGAAAATTGGCGAAAAAGGGCATTTTGGTAATTTCCAGCGTCGCGCCGCCCAGACATTCAGCATCGCGACGCCCCGCGTGAGCCGAATCTGCTAACATGAGCCTGGTCAACGGTCAACAATTTGAGAAGTTTTGACTTTGCTAAAATGCGCCGTGCCACGTGTCACCATCACATCGAATCTGCTAACATGCACCGTGACACGTGTCAACATCATATGCTGCCGACACTCAGACTTGACACGTGTCGCCTCGTCATCAGCCACATCATCGGTCAACAAGTCAACCTTGCCACGTGTCGTGCCACATCATCAGCCACGTCAGCAAGTCAACCGAGTCAACTTGCCACGTCAGCCTCAGCCAATCACAGCATGACACGTGTCGCCACGTGTCACAATCCTATTGTGCCGACAATTGGAACACACGTCTTCGCCACGTCATCGCCACGTCATCAATGACGTCATCACAATAATTGTGTCTAGCCGCCTTGCCACGTGTCGCCTTCTCACCATGCCACGTGTCGCCCTCTCAGCATGCCACGTTTTCACTGTACCCAGCGTCGCGACGCTAGTGCAATTTGGGCGTCGCGACGCTGGAGCAAAAATTCCTATAAATACCGCGCGAATTTTCATAATTCAGTGTGCCTTTCTCTCTCTCATCTCTTTGATGAAGAGAGAGTTTCTCTCTCTAAAAAATATTTTATTTTTATTTTTTTTTTATATTTTTTTTTTAGTTTGTAATTTATTTTAATTACTTTTGTAATAATAGTAATTTAATTTTTACTTTTTACAGTTTTTACTATTCACCATGTTGAAGTAATTTCCTCAGGTAGGGTGAAAGGTAATTCTTTTACTGTTACTATTTAGATTAATCTCCCTTAAAAATAATATAATAACTATTTAAAATATTGACTTAATAAGGAATACCGCTATATTGGTCGGTTGGTAATTTAATTTTAATCTGGTTTAAACCTAACTAATCACGGATACCGCCAGACTGGTCGGTTGGTAAATTTATCACAAGTTTATATATTATTTTATGGGAGATATCTAAATTAGTAGTAGTAAAAGTAATTCCTTTTACCTTAGCATTTTATTTTATTTTATTGTAAATTATTTTTCAGCTTTTTACTTTATGTCTTTTACTTTTATGTTTTTACTAGTCCTAGTTATGTGTTAGTTTTCTGAGGTTGTGATGACTTTTAATATCACCGGTTTATAAGGGGTTAAATTATAATTTGGGTAATATAAAGATTTATTTATTGAGTCTTAATCTTAATGCTTTTTTAATAACTGGCCATTAATAAAATTGATATGGTAAATCTAAAATGAACTAGACATAGGGATTTTAGGTTTCAGCCTTAGACTTAATAACCCACGATCTTCCTTGAGGATAGATAACCCTTTAATAGATTTCCTTACAGGATAGGAATATACCTGTCGGGCGGGGGTAGCCATAATTGGAACTTAAACTTAATGAATCCAGATAATTTGGTTGACATAGACATATGGTTCAATTGGGTTAAACTGGGTATTTGTGTCTGACCATCGACAGAGGCTTACACATAATTTAGTGTTCCAGGTTAATAAATCAATATATTACCAACTTTAAGATAACCACTTCATCTTTAAAATGATATTAATAGAAATCACAACCCTAGATCTTTGTGTCTTTTGTTATTTTCCTTAGTATTTTCTTTTATCTTTTTATTTATTTATTTAGCAAATCTTCAATCAACCAAATCAATCAAACAATCAATTCTATTCTCCCTTTAATTAGATATTTGTAAATAAATAGATTCAATAATTAATAACAACAGTAGGAATTAAGTCCTCGTGGGATCGATATTTTTATACTACTTGAACGATACGTGCGCTTGCGTTATACGTGTGTGTTTACGCCGGTCAAGTTTTTGGCGCCGTTGCCGGGGACTTATATTTCTTGAGTTGTTAATTTTGAAGCTATCTAATTTACTTGTATCTAATTTTCTTTATTTTTATCTGTAATTTTTATTTCTTTCTTCTGTTTTCAGGTGACTTAAAATGGAACATTACTGGGAGATTGAAAGATTACGTGCTTTACAAGAAGATACACCCAACATCTGGGAGTAACAGTCCGGTTTTCTGAGGCCTGTTGTTGAGCCCAACAATTATCACTGGATACCAGAACCAAGCAACCCTACATTTGCTCAACAGAATTCAATGTGGATATGTGACATATGTAATGGTGACCACCCAAGCGATTATTGCGAATACAACTACCATCCAGGGTGGCAGAACTATCAAGATCCTTCATGGTACGAAGAACCATCACATTTCACAGAACCACATTTTTCATCTTATCCACCATCTTCATTCGATCCTTATCAACAACCAGAACCATCAGAGGAAGATCAATTGATTCACATGTTCAAAGAACAGACAGTTCAATTTGATGCACAAATTCAGAGTCAAACAGAATCCATACAGAGAATGACAGATCAGATCAGACAATTAACAGAAAACCAGAACTATATACCTAAAGAACCAATTCCAGATGACATTGATGAAGCCGTCGAGTACCAATCATTTTATAATGACATTTCAACAGAGGAGGAGGCTGAGCAGTATCAACAATCAGAGGTACCAGTTCAGGAACTTGAACCGGCAAAGTCTCGATTTGATTTCTATTATTCAGATTCTGACGAGGATGAAACTGAAATATTTGTACCAACTGCATCAAAAATTGAGGATGACATTCTGTGTCCTCAAAACGAAGATCTTGGAGATTCCATTTCACAAATGTTTGAAGAAGATCAACTTGAGCCATCCAATCCAGTCATATCAGAGGATGAAGACCTAAAATCTAACATTTCTTTTCATTCTCAGGTTGACAATTTTGAAACATGTATTTCACAGATGACAGATGAAGAGCTGAATGCAGAAATTTTCAAATACATCTGTGAAGAAAAGGTGGAGCAAGAAGCAGAGCAAATGGAGGATCAACTGTCAGAACTTAATAAAAATCCAGAGCATTCAGGAAAAACATCGCTGTTTTGGGGAGTACAAATCAAAGATATCACCCAGAAGTTTGACAGAATGGAACTTCCATTCCAAGTCAAACACCATACGAGACCTCCTGATTTTCTTTCTTTCTTTTCAGGTACTACTGGAGCAACAAAAGTCAAAAAGGTGGCACGAGCACTGAATGAGACAAAACTCATTTTGCCACTTTACCGATGGAAGAGACCATTCAAAAGCAACGCTCACGGGATTGTCTTTAATCGGACATCCAAAACGACATTGAAACCTCCTTAACATATGGATTTCAGTCACGTCTGGCTGAAGACGAAAAATTTAGCGCTAGCAGGGAGGCAACCCATGCAATTTGTTGACAAAAGAGGCCAGTACAAGCGGGATTTTCAAAATAAAAATTTGACAAAATCACGAAGATACAAAGTCAATCCAGAAAAGCCGGCCGAGTAAGAAGTCAGCTTTTGGGACGCGTCCCTATGGATTTATCTGTCGCAAGACATGGTTTTGCCAAAAAAAAAAAAAAAAAAAAAAAAATCCCGAGTCAAAACCCTAACCCTAAAAGACCGAGTGTCGCGACGCTAGGCAATATTTGGCGTCGCGACGCTGACTCAAAAATAAGAACATAAGCAGAGGCATCACAGATCTCATTTTTATTCCTTCTTCTTCCTCAAACACCACGAAACCAGAAACCATCGCCCCACCACCAACCACCGCAAGCCAACCAACCGAGAGCCACGAAATCAGAAAGCCATCGCCAAGATCCACCCAAAGATCACCAGCCACCATCAAACCGAGATCCAAACTGACCACAACCGCAACCTTCGCCGAGCCAAGAACAAACCGAAACTGAACCGACACCAGCCACCATCCACCGCCAAACAGAGAACCACCACCACCTCCAACCGTGAGCAAGCCGAAACCACCCAGATCTCACCATCTTCCTCTTCGAAATCAATCACCATCACCGAAACCGCAAAAGCCGAGAACCTCCACAGCAACCCAATCGCCGAACGCATCAACAACCACCGCGAGCCACCCTTGCCGTGACCGAGCCCTTCCTTCGCCGAGTCAAAACCGAACCAGATCTGCCACAAACCTCACCCTTGCCGAGCCATGAACCACCAAACCGAGACCAGATCTCCAACTCAGCCACGAACCCACCACTGCCAAGTCTACCAAAACCGAGCCTCACCGGAGCTACCACCGCCAACCACAGCAACCAAAACCGAGCCTGAACAAATCAAACCCAAGTTCAAACCGATCCGTATCCTTCACTGCCAAAATCAAAATTACGGTAATGATTTGATAAAAAAATTGATTTGGTAATTGGGTAAATTGAAAAATTGAATTGTGAATTGGTTGACTGTGAATTTTGAATTGCGAAGTGTTGGATTGTGATTAATTTGATTCGTAGTAATTGGGGGCGAAGTGCGGTGATCGATTAATTTGGAGTGTTTGCGGTAATTTTGTTGTTTTGTGTTGTTGAGGATTTGAGGAAAACAGAGGAGATTCTGACGAAATTTCTGAAAAATGCCACCAAAGAGATCCAGAGCGTCAACATTTGCTGAACCCAGTTTTGACACTACAAAATTTGTCTCAGCGGTTGCAGAACAGCGCTATGAGAGAGGACTGACAAAGAAGGTCGGAATCATTGAGAGAGGCTTTGAGATTCACTCTGGATTATTTCCAGATATAGACAGGGTGATTGCCGATAGACACTGGCAGAAACTTTGCCAACAACCCAAACCGGCAAGCATCACAGTTGTCCGAGAGTTTTATGCGAATGCTGCTCAGCATGTCGCTTTTCATACTATGGTGAGAGGGAGACAGGTTTCTTTTGATTCGGTGACAATCAACAAATTCTATGGAATCCCTGAGATGGAGGTAGATGAGTATACAGAGTCGAGGAATGGGATTGAGATCTCGCAACTGACTGATGAGTTGTGTATCCCCAATGCTACATGGGAGATGAGCAGCAGTGGGGAGTACATGAAGATGAGTTCTAGATTTCTTAAACCAGATGCGAGAGTTTGGTTTCACTTCCTCACGAGATCACTCATTCCAGGTACCCACATCACTTTTGTCACCAGAGAAAGGATGGTTCTATTATACTGCTTGATGACAGGACTAGCCATTGACGTGGGAGTGCTTATCTCTTCAAATATTGCTTGGGCTGCTACCCAATCGCAAGCTGGACTGTATTACCCTTACTTGATCACTTCCTTATGCACTTTGGGTATGGTTCCAGTTGACCCGCAAGAAGAACCAATGCAACCCATGACAGCTTTAACAGCCCGCATAATCCAGCAACTCCGAACAGAAAGGCAGATACCTGCTGGACCATCTTCATCAGAGCCTGCAGCTGCTCCACAGCAGCCACCCTCACAGTCACGCAGAACAACACAGTCTCGTACCTTGCCTGAGAGAGTCGCCAGAATGGAAACGAAGCTGAGATATTTGGTTCAACTGCAGCAAGGAATATGCACTTAATATATGGCGGAGGAAATCTTGGATTAATGGGGATCGTTTCAAAGGCCGTACAGGAAGGAGGCAGTCATGTTTTGGGAATCATCCCAAAACCCTTGGCAGAGGCAAATCTTATTGGATCATCAAACGGAGAGGAACTAATCGTATCAGGTATGTCTGAACGTTTGGTAGAAATGATTAATCGTGCTGATGCTTTTATTGCTTTGCCAGGTGGTTTGGGTACATTGGATGAAATTTTTATTGTACTATCTTGGGCGAACCTGAACATACACCAGAAACCAATTGGTCTGCTTAACGTTGATGGATTTTATGATTTTCTTTGTGTGTTTCTTGATGATGCCCGGAGAAATGGATTCATTTCAAAACCTATGAAAGAACTCCTCTTCACTGCCAGACTTGCTCCAGATCTAATTGACCAACTCATAGCCTATGAACCACAAATTGACCCTATCATTTCAAAGATAAATTGGTCTGGGGACGATCGTGGTAAGAGACGTCGGGTTAATCTGGATCTTAACCTTTAATTTCCTGTAGAATTTCAGTTAACCAGGTATTATCGTCTAAAACTCTTCTTCTACTGTTTAAGACATTGGGGACAATGTCTCATTTAGGTTTGGGGGAGGGAATTAGTTGATTAATATCTTGTTTTTAGTTGTATGTTGTTTTTATTTTTAGTCCAAAATTTTTCGAAAAATACAAAAAAAATTGAAAAATTTTCAAAATTACAAAAATATTTTGCATTTTTTGTGTTTTTATTTTGACTAAAAAGGTGAAATTGGTAAAAGATAGCCGAGTAAGGAATTTCTGCTCCTGAGACGTATCTCAAACCTATTTCGAAACAAGTTAATTTTTGTTTATTTCCTTTTTAATTATTTAATTTGTGAATTCTCCTTAACACTGACTAAAATGGATCTTCATATGTTCAGTTGACAGGTATTATGAACTTACATGGAAACATACGGACATGAGCTAAAATTGAAAAGTTTGTAATATTCCGTGCTATAGTGTAATTGGAGGAAGCATCTCTAAATAGTGATGGAGTTAAAAAAAAAAAAAAAAAAAAAAAAAAAAAAAAAAACGTCCGAGATCCGAGTTATTAAGTCTGTAAGGGTATTTTAATACCTAGTGCCCTAAAACCAACTGGTTTGGGAGTCATTGGCCCAAAGCTCGTTACATGGATCGAAGATGCTGCAAAAATAAATATATATATCTGAAGTCTGAGTAATTAAGTTCGTAGGGGTGTCTTAACACCTGGTGCCCTAAAGCCAACTGGTTTGGGAGCCATCGACCCAAAGCTCGCTATATAGACGGAAGGTATTGTATATAAATAAAAAATAGAGAAAAAAATCAAAAAAAAAAATCAGAAAAATCAGAAAATTATTCCATTGCTACAAAAAGGTGTGAAATCTGATAGAACTTTAGGACAAAAATATTACTCTCTTATCAACTGCACTTATGACTGTTGTGGGCAAAAATTGAGTTGATTAATATTTTGTTAGCTGTGTATATGGAGAATGATAAAAATAATCGGAGAATTTACTTATTCGGTAATTTAGAAAGAAATAAAACAACTAGTAACTTGGAGTAGAATTTTCACCTGATTAGTCACTATCTTTCTTTATTCTCTTTTCGCTTGTCTTTTTTGCTTTTGTGTGCATTAGTTTTAATACATTTTTACTTTTGTAAAATGTTT
This sequence comes from Zanthoxylum bungeanum, assembly GCA_019454045.1. Classification (NCBI taxonomy): domain Eukaryota; kingdom Viridiplantae; phylum Streptophyta; class Magnoliopsida; order Sapindales; family Rutaceae; genus Zanthoxylum; species Zanthoxylum bungeanum. The sequence continues at coordinate 53,755 of SKCR01000009.1, forward strand.
GTGGGTATCATTGCTGTAAACCCTCACGAGACTACACTCGTCCACTAGGGACACCTAGGGGTTTAAAGGCTTGTTGCATATGCTAAATGTAACCGTGATCCCTACGAAAATGACTTAGTTAAATTTTATTATGTTATTTTATTCTGTATTTTGCTCGAGGACTAGCAAAATGTTAGGTTTGGGGGTGTGATGAGTGGTATTTATATCACTATTTCCCACTCATTTAATCTAATATTTTGAATAGTTTCTTGAGTTTTGTGAACGTTTTGATGTGTTTTGTGTTATTTTGTAGAAAAATAAAGTTTCAGGACATTCTGGAGGTTATTTGGAGTAAAACAGTGAAAATTGGCGAAAAAGGGCATTTTGGTAATTTCCAGCGTCGCGCCGCCCAGACATTCAGCGTCGCGACGCCCCGCGTGAGCCGAATCTGCTAACATGCGCCTGGTCAACGGTCAACAATTTGAGAAGTTTTGACTTTGCTAAAATGCGTCGTGCCACGTGTCACCATCACATCGAATCTGCTAACATGCACCGTGACACGTGTCAACATCATATGCTGCCGACACTCAGACTTGACACGTGTCGCCTCGTTATCAGCCACATCATCGGTCAACAAGTCAACCTTGCCACGTGTCGTGCCACATCATCAGCCACGTCAGCAAGTCAACCGAGTCAACTTGCCACGTCAGCCTCAGCCAATCACAGCATGACACGTGTCGCCACGTGTCACAATCCTATTGTGCCGACAATTGGAACACACGTCTTCGCCACGTCATCGCCACGTCATCAATGACGTCATCACAATAATTGTGTCTAGCCGCCTTGCCACGTGTCGCCTTCTCACCATGCCACGTGTCGCCCTCTCAGCATGCCACGTTTTCACTGTACCCAGCGTCGCGACGCTAGTGCAATTTGGGCGTCGCGACGCTGGAGCAAAAATTCCTATAAATACCGCGCGAATTTTCATAATTCAGTGTGCCTTTCTCTCTCTCATCTCTTTGATGAAGAGAGAGTTTCTCTCTCTAAAAAATATTTTATTTTTATTTTTTTTTTATATTTTTTTTTTAGTTTGTAATTTATTTTAATTACTTTTGTAATAATAGTAATTTAATTTTTACTTTTTACAGTTTTTACTATTCACCATGTTGAAGTAATTTCCTCAGGTAGGGTGAAAGGTAATTCTTTTACTGTTACTATTTAGATTAATCTCCCTTAAAAATAATATAATAACTATTTAAAATATTGACTTAATAAGGAATACCGCTATATTGGTCGGTTGGTAATTTAATTTTAATCTGGTTTAAACCTAACTAATCACGGATACCGCCAGACTGGTCGGTTGGTAAATTTATCACAAGTTTATATATTATTTTATGGGAGATATCTAAATTAGTAGTAGTAAAAGTAATTCCTTTTACCTTAGCATTTTATTTTATTTTATTGTAAATTATTTTTCAGCTTTTTACTTTATGTCTTTTACTTTTATGTTTTTACTAGTCCTAGTTATGTGTTAGTTTTCTGAGGTTGTGATGACTTTTAATATCACCGGTTTATAAGGGGTTAAATTATAATTTGGGTAATATAAAGATTTATTTATTGAGTCTTAATCTTAATGTTTTTTTAATAACTGGCCATTAATAAAATTGATATGGTAAATCTAAAATGAACTAGACATAGGGATTTTAGGTTTCAGCCTTAGACTTAATAACCCACGATCTTCCTTGAGGATAGATAACCCTTTAATAGATTTCCTTACAGGATAGGAATATACCTGTCGGGCGGGGGTAGCCATAATTGGAACTTAAACTTAATGAATCCAGATAATTTGGTTGACATAGACATATGGTTCAATTGGGTTAAACTGGGTATTTGTGTCTGACCATCGACAGAGGCTTACACATAATTTAGTGTTCCAGGTTAATAAATCAATATATTACCAACTTTAAGATAACCACTTCATCTTTAAAATGATATTAATAGAAATCACAACCCTAGATCTTTGTGTCTTTTGTTATTTTCCTTAGTATTTTCTTTTATCTTTTTATTTATTTATTTAGCAAATCTTCAATCAACCAAATCAATCAAACAATCAATTCTATTCTCCCTTTAATTAGATATTTGTAAATAAATAGATTCAATAATTAATAACAACAGTAGGAATTAAGTCCTCGTGGGATCGATATTTTTATACTACTTGAACGATACGTGCGCTTGCGTTATACGTGTGTGTTTACGCCGGTCAATGATGCGCCGACAGAACGAGGCAAAGGCTGCCACCGGCCATAACCCTCATGCCACAGAGAAGTCAAAAGACCACAAGAAGGCACATGACGAGAAAAGAAGGAAAGTGACCAATGGTGACGAGTACACTAAGCTTCATGGAAGGAAACGGGACGGGACCGATGATGAGGAGCCTCTCATCGTCATCCAATTCGGCAGTATACCACCAGTCGTGGCAAATCACTACTTGTTGCCCAGAGAGTTCCGGGGAAATGACAATGGGGAAACTGGACAGAGTGACGATATTTATGAGGGAGATGAGGCCGAATTTGCGGCACTCTCCATAACAGACGGAAATACTGCAAGCCGAGAGGCCGAAGATGAAGAACTGACGGATATAGAAGAGGAGATTGATGTCAGGACGGAAGCTAGGAGAAGGGGAATTTCACAAAATCGGCTTCTGAAAGAATTATATGAGGCCGGGAATTTAGCAGTTGGAACATGGGAGAAGACCTAGGGCAATACCCATTCCTCGTTCTGTATGGAACGCCTAAGGTAAAACGGGCTGTCACCAAGGCCGAGAAAAGAAGGTTGACCATCAATCACATCTCTCAGAAGATACCTCCCACACTGCCACCTTCTCGGTGGGACATGGAAGAAGAGTCATCCCAAGTTAACAAATTGGGAGATCAAGCCATGGAAATTGGCACGTCCGGGAAAGTGATTTTCCCAAAGCCACCAGCTCAGATGACAAAGCATCTAAGGCCATTATACGTGAAGGCCAAGGCCAATGGCATCCACGTATCTAAGGTACTGATTGATAACGGAGCAGCCATCAATGCAATTCCAGTTAGGATGCTGGGGCGTTTGGCCAAGTCCGAGGAGGACCTCCTCCCCACAGAAGTAGTCCTCACCAGTTTTAACGGAGGAGCGACGACTGCGAAAGGAGTTATACCACTGGACTTGCAGGTGGGAAGCACTACGAAGACAGTGGTGTTTTTCGTCATCGATGGGCCAACCTCATACAATATGCTTCTGGGGCGAGACTGGATACACAAAGCCGATGCATCCCATCATCCCTCCATCAGTGCCTGGTTTTCTGGAACCAAATGGATGAAGTAAAAATCGTACACGCCGACAACAACCCCTTCAACGCAGACAAAAACTCGGCCGAATACTATATGTATGAGGGAAACTACGGGCCAACCACAGTTCTGAACGAAGGAGAAAGCCCAACCATCGTAGCCCAGAATGAAGAGCCATGCCCTGCTGGATTGTTAAACGACCTGTTCGCACAAACAAGACCAACCACAGTGGTCTTCGGAGAACCCACATACGTCGGTATCAATGGAGCACAGCCAGAGTAAGGAGCAAGCCGCCCTTGCGGCCTCTAAGGCCAAATTAATGGCCTACGTTCTGGAACAAAAAAATAAGGACGAGGCGCTGGCCGCTGTTTCGGCTTTAAGAGGGAAGCTGCTGACGCACCAGATAGAGGATAAGGTGAAAGAACTGTGTGGGGTGGACTGTTTGATAGAGGGAGAAGACGAACTGGAGGACAAATACGCACTGAACGGACGACGCAAGACAAACTTCTCAAGAGGACAAGATGCTCTAGAAGAGGTAAATCTAGGGGATGAAGACAATAAGCGCATAACTTATGTCAGCAAGGAATTGAGCCCACAGGAACGCGAAAAATTGCTCTGTTTATTACTAGAATACAGAGATTGTTTTGCATGAGATTATAATGAGATGCCCGGCCTAGATAGGGCCTTGGTGGAACATAGGCTGCCAATCCTATCAAATCATAGGCCTTATAGGCAGCCTCCACGGAGGTTCGCGCCTAATATTTTGCCTGATATTAAAAATGAGGTTGAGCGACTGTTGGAGGCAAAGTTTATTAGAACGACCAGATATGTAGAATGGTTGTCCAACATCGTCCCAGTCAGGAAAAAGAATGTGAAGATAAGGATTTGTATAGACTTCAGGAACTTAAACTTAGCAACGCCAAAAGACCAATACCCAATGCCGACGGTCGATTCCATAGTGGATTCCAAGGCAGGGTATCAAGTATACTCATTTATGGATGGGTATGCGGGTTATAATCAAATTTACATTGCCGAGGATGACGTGCATAAGACGGCCTTTAGATGCCCAGGGTCTCTAGGATACTACGAGTGGGTAGTAATGCTGTTCGGCCTAAAGAATACCGGTGCCACGTATCAACGAGCCATGAATTCAATCTTTCATGACATGATCGGCAAATTCCTAGAAGTCTACGTTGACGATATAGTGGCTAAATCCGTAACTACGGATGAGCATTTTAGCCATCTAACGTCGGCCTTTGAACGAATGAGAAGGTTCAAGCTTAAATTGAACCCTGCCAAGTGCGCCTTTGGGGTATGTGCAGGCAACTTCTTAGGTTTTCTAGTACACCAACGGGGAATCGAGATTGACACCAATAAATCTCGGGCGATTACTGAAGCCATGCCGCCCCGAAACAAAAAAGAGTTGCAAAGGTTTCTAGGGCAAGTTAATTTCCTAAGACGATTCATCTCCAATTGTGCAGGGAAGACCAGGGCATTCTCCTCCCTATTAAAGCTAAAGGGAGAGGACGAATTTGTCTAGACCGAAGAGCACCAACAAGCATTCGACAGTCTGAAGAGGTATTTATCACAGCCACCAATAATGGCACCTCCAGTGTCAGGGAAACCAATAAAGTTGTACATAGCAACTGAAGAGCAGTCCATAGCTGGGATGACCGCACAGGACGACGACATAAATGTTGAGAGAGTCATTTATTACATCAGCAGGCAACTGCTGACCTATGAATGTAATTATTCTCCCATGGAGAAGTTATGTTTGGCTTTATATTTTACATGTACTAAGCTATGTGCCTATCTTAGGCCAAACATTGTGTATTTGATCACAAAAATCAATGTAGTAAAGTACATCTTTTCTCGTCCTATTTTGCATCAAAGGGTTGGTTTCTGGCCTCTGTCGCTCTCAGAATTCGATATACGGCACGAACCCCAAAAGACTGTCAAGAATCAAGCTTTGGCCGATTTTCTGGCCGACCATCCATGCTTAAGTACAACTAGGGAAAGAGAACTGGATTTGGACGAATGCAGTCTAAAACCGTGGATGATGTATTTCGACGGATCCAGCACGGCAGAGAGGGCTGGAATAGGGGTTGTCTTAATCAGCCCATTGGGAGAACCCTTCCAGTTGTTAGCCGAATTGAACGAGTACTGCACCAATTACCAGGCAGAATATGAAGCCTTGATACTTGGGTTGGAAACACTCCTCGACATGGGAGTAACCCATGTGTCTATCAAGGGAGATTCGCAACTGGTAATCCAACAAGTAATGGGAACTTATAAATGCCAAAGCCCGTCGGTCGTGGCATTATTAGGTATAGCCAAAAAATTAAAAGAACGGTTTGATCATGCTGACTTGGAATACATTCCAAGGACAAAGAACGAATCAGCCAACAACTTAGCCCATGTGACCTCTGGTTATAAACAAACCAACATAAGTGGGGTGTACAGAAGCGAAAAAATCAAGCCAGCCCTCGTGAGAAGAGTCCAAGGAAAATACATCATGGCTCTTGAAACAGAGAACGATTGGAGAAACGAAATCAGGACGTTCTTGACACAGCCTGGACTAGGAAAAGACCGAAGGTTGAAGCTTAAAGCCTTGAACTATGTAATGACAGGGGATGTGCTATATAAAAAACGACAAGATGGATTGTTATTGAAGTGTGTAGGGCCATCAGAGTCTAAAACTATCATGGCTGAAATACACGAAGGCGTCTGTGGGGCTCATCAAGCTGGAATCAAGATGAGATGGTTGATCATACGAAGCGTCTATTATTGGCCGAAGATGAGGGAATTGTGTATTTCATACGCCAAATGGTGCGTAGCTTGCCAAAAGCATGGTCATGTCCAAAGGGCCCCCACAACCGAGATGGTTCCAGTCATTAAACCTTGGTCGTTTATGGGATGGGTGTAGGCATTGCATTTTTGCATATCAGCCCGATGATGAGTCTCGTATGGAGACATTACCTCTTTAGTTTTGAAAGCCACGGGAAACGGATGTTGGAAGGGTAAAGTTGGAAATTAGGTTTTTGTCAGAGTTAACTCGCGTGTTTCGCTTCGGGTTCGCTTGTTGGACCTCTGTTTTAAAACACACCAAGCCCATTAAAACATATCTCACAAATTAAATAATTAAAATATTTAAAACACATCTCACAAATTAAATAATTAAAACAATTAAAATTAAATTAAATTAAATTAAATCACATTCACCAATTAAATTGAACTTGAAATTAAATTAAATTAAATTCCTAATTTAAATAAAACGCATTCCTAAATTAAATTAAATCACCTTCCTAAATTAAATAAATCATATCATTAACTAAAAAGAATAAATCAAATCACTTCCCTTAATTAAAAGATTTTCCCTATCTCATTTTAATTAAAAGATATCCCCAATTAACACACAAATCCTTCTCCTACCCAAACAAGGTAAAACCCCCTCCCTTGGCCTATAAAAAGAACCATTAACCCATCTTTCTAAACCCGGACTGGCTGGCTCATTATCACAAAATCAACCGTAATATTCCAAACCATTTCACTCACAAACCCTCTCATCACACGCCCAGCCTCCACAAATTCACGCCCCAAGCGCATCACCTAGCCTCCATGCCTTCACGCCATTAACGCATAGCCCTTCCACAAAACACTCGTCCATTGCCTTCATCAAACCCATCACGCCACCTGTTGCTCCCCTTCATCTTTCACGCAACATAACTACTTTCAGAAAAACGCAAATAGCCCACATTGCCTTCACGTCAACAAACCTTTTGCCTCATGTGAGCAGCCCCCACTGAGCACACACTCACGTTGCACCTTCAAACAAACGCACCACAAGCCCTTCAACGCCAATTAACCCTCATCAGCCCTCAATTCACCCACGCAGCCTACACACACATTAAGCCATCAATCCACGCGTCGACCCCCTGACCTACATACACCACTCACGTAACCAAGCCCACTCAACACCTCACCCTTTGATTCACTGACACTCACGGCCTTCAACGCACAAAGCAACTCCACTCACGTTAACTGCCCCTCCCCTAGCCTACTCTCTCGCCACCTGCCAACCTTCACGCTCAATCCACGCCCACAGCGCACACTCAACTTCACTCAGCCAACACTCCACACACTGCCATAAGCCACATGCCCCTTGCACACACGCTCACGCACCTAGCCCTCATCAGCCCATCACGCCTAGTTTCACGCACACACCTAACACAGCCTCACGCACACACTCAACGCAGCCTCACACCACACAGCCCTTACTGCCTTCAACATAACTCCCTCACATATTGCACCTAGTTCAGCCGTATAAACACCCAAAAATCAGCCCAGCTCAGCCGTATAAAATACCCCAAAACAGTCCCCGAATTAACCGAACTGCACCCCAAAAACTGTCGCAAACTGTCCAGCAAAACTCCCCCCAAACAGTCCCTAAAACCGACACCAAAACAGTCCCCAAAACAGTGACCAAAAAATACAACAAAAACAGCAGCGAAACGGAGTAAAAAATAGCAGCCCGAACAGCAAAACAGCGAGGAAAGACGTTGAGTTGGTGAACCAAAAGAGTAGCGGATCATTCACCCTTCCAACGGACGTGTAACGCCCTTTCGTGAGACAACAAAAGAGGTTAGACCTGATGGCACCTTCTTACTTATCATCTTTTATTTATTTTGTGTATTTAAAAAATATTATCGCATGAGAGTCGTTTGAGGCATGATGTGATTGTTGGATGAGCGGGATGTGTATTCCCTTTTGTGGTATATCGGATGGAAACCCGGACGTAAATTCCATAGCCGATTCTGAATGGACGGTAGTATGGTCTGCACTCGGGATACAATGCCACGTACCACTTAAGATACACATATCTCGTCTCATCCAAATTCGTATTTGAGCATGTTATAGTCTTTAGGTTATTTGTTTATTATTTAAAGCATGGTTTAATTTAGTTTGTTATTTATTTGTTAAAGCATGTTTAGATTGTTCTTTATGCATGTTCTTAGTTTATGATGCGTTTGGGTAATGATTTATACATGTTGATTTAATGGTTCAATATGCTTGTTGTGTTACATTGCGTGGAATTAATTGGATGAAAGCATGTTAGATCTAAGTACCCTTGAGCATGAATGTTGAATAGATTCGGTTAGTTTATTGCACAAATTATATCATCACAAGTGACAAAAGTAAGGGACCATTCCGAACCCAACGGTTTGAGGTCTTCCCTTGCGAGGGGTGAGTGCGGCCTTAAATCTTTGTCCCGGTTCACACAGGGTGACGACTCTATGTTATTTCACACTTCCCAACTAGGCCGCGAGCCTAGAACAGCGTCGTCAAGTTCTGTTGTCTACAATGGGCGATAGACTTGATAGGGAAGATTTATCCTGCTTCAAGCAAAAGGCACACTTTTATCGTTGTTGCCACTGACTTCTTTACCAAGTGGGTAGAAGCTATCCCAGTTGTAGAGATCTCACAAGAGAAAATAATCAAGTTCATAAATGAACATATAATTCACCGGTTTGGTATACCACAGACAATCATGGTAGACCATGGTACCTCATTAAACGGTGAAAATGTAAAGGACTTCCTAGCCGAATATGGAATCCGGCTGGTGAATGATACTTCATATTACCCTCAGTCAAATGGTCAAGCCGAATCGTCCAACAAAACCCTCAAAGGATTGATTCGAAAGATGGTGACGGACAATGCTAGACGATGGGACGAATAACTGAGTCAAGCTTTATGGGCTTACAGGACTTCGCCGCGCACAAGCACGTCGGTGACACCTTTCCAGTTGGTGTATGGATAAGAAGTTGTGCTCCATGTGGAAATGAACATTGAGTCCACTAGGGTAATGTTGCAGGAGAAACTAACGAAAGAAGATTACGACGAGGCGATGATCCAGAATTTGCTGGAATTGGACGATATTAGGTGCGATATACTCAACCGCCTGGAAGCACAGAAGAAAAAGATAGCCAGAGAGTATAATCGCAAGGTAATGGCCAAGTCTTTCGAGAAGGGCGAAATAGTATGGAAGACAATATTGCCAGTTGGCTCTAAGGAACCAGCATATGGTAAGTGGTCGCCCAACTAGGAAGGCCCATTTATAGTAAGAAGTGTGTTACCACATGGGGCCTATCATTTGTAAAATTTAGAAGGACGGGTGCAATTAAGAGCGATAAACGGGAAGTATTTAAAGAAATATGTGCCCTCGTTATGGGAGCACGAAAACATTCAAGAAAAGCAATAAGAATTTCATATTAATAATGGACGAGAACGTCCTAGATTACAAAATGGACGATATAACGTCCTCAATTACATCATCCTTGGACCGAAAATTGCCTAAAACCCCCAGGCTGGTCCTTAATGGCTGAAAGCGTCTCCCTCGTCAGGCCCCAATCTTCTTGAACAGCCGCGCTCGCCGCATCCAAATCGGCCAACTCCTTCTCGAAGTCAATACGGGCCAACCCCTTAAATTCGACCATCGACCGTTCCATCTCCTCCATTTGAGTGATGACGGCTCTCTCATTCGCCTCTTTCCTCATCCGGCTTTCGTCCAAACGGCATTGAAGCTCTTTCAACTGCTGCTCCAGGTCCATGAAGATTGATTCTTCCGTCACCATCTCTTCCGTGGTCTCCTTCAAGGCCTGTTGTAGCTTTCCTAAATATTCACGGAGCTCTTCCCTTTTCACCAAATAGGAGCGAAGCTCAATCCTCTGGCTATGAATTACACGATGCCGGGAAAGAAGGTTCGTTATTTCCTCTTGCATCTATTGGAGAAAAAGACGGTCATTAATAGATACGGCCGATGAAGGAAGAGCCAGTAATCGGCTTAACTCGGAGGAACACCGGTCCAATTGAAGCATGTTCTGGGGCTGAACAACTTGGTGAACATCCATCGCAGTAAAAGAAGCATACTGACGAAGGACCTCCCGAAGACTCTCCAAGTCTGAGCTCGCGCTAGTAAGGGGCGTCGATGGGCGATAAGAAGCAGAGGTCATTTCCCCAAGACGATCCAAAAGACACTGGACCGATTGCAACAATTGATCAGACGACTACACATAAGGGAAGAGTTAGCAAAATAGGTTAATACCATAATCCAAGAAGGAAAAGGAAAGAAACTCACCATCCTAGGACCAGAGCTGGAAGGCTGATCCGTCAGTGCCTCTGATGTCCCAGCTGCTGACTGCATCAGTCCTTGCTCGGGGTACAATGAACGATGGGGGACAGCGATTAATTATAGCACGGCTTGAGGAGAGGTCAGCCGAGGAGAAGAAGCTGATGGCAAATCAGGAGACTCGGCCCGCAGAGGGAGCGATTATCCAGCGACAATTGGCACTTGAGGCGAAGGAACATGAACAATGGGTGAAACAATCACAAAGGCCGAGGACGATGGCTGCTCAGGCTCAAGACTTTCCCTTTGAGGAGAGGGAGGCAGAGGAGCCAAAGACGATGGCTGTGCTGAAGGCGACACCACACCCGTAGAGGTAATGGGGAATACGGCCTCTGACGCCGAATGTGGAGACACATCAGTTGGCCGAACACTTGCAAGAGAATCGGAGTCGGATGAATCAGAAATAATAATGACCTCGTCTTCTTCATAAATACGGCGAAGGACATCGTCTTTGTACAGAGACCGAGCCTCGTCTAATGATTCTAACTCGGCCAAACTATAAAGGCCATCCACATCCCTATAACTCCCTCTAAGCCCTGCAGTGAACATCCTGCATACTAGAGGATAAAGCTGCCTAAGGTGACCCCACAAAGCTTCTATCGGCCACGCGGGCTCCAGCCCTTCGGCCTCTTCATCCGGGACATGCACAGACGGTACAGAGCCGTCCGAGGAGAAGTACTCGAAGAGAGGATGGTCACGAGGAACTTCCTCTACTCTTGGGTGAGAATGATCAGACTCGGCATAAAATTTCCTACCTTGGGGGTCACTTCCATTTGTGCCTCCCTCTTCTATGAGTTGTTCCATGCATGGCCCTTCGCCCATACCTTCCTCATCAGAAGGGAATTGGACCATCGGTTCTTTCGTAGGTCATTCACTCACACTACCGCCCATAGGAGTTTCAGTTTCTGAGACCGGCGCCGTTTCACGCACCATAGAGGGCGATGCTGAATCAATTTTTAAGGCATACATCAAATCGTACAATATTAGTATCGGTATATCTCAAAGCATTATAGAGAAGGCAAATTTCGGGCTCGTACCTTAGAATGACGGGCCAACGGTATGTCCGAATCAGAGCTTTGGTTGGGAGAGGGCTGCTTCCATTTGATGGACTTAGTACTTTTTGGCTTAGAAGCCTCAGCAGCCTTGTTCGACCCCGATGACTCAGAAGGCTTGGGGGACAAAGAGATAGAAGAATACACCTTGGGTGCAGGCAATGAGAAAAATCGTTCACGGGCCAATGGCAAAAAACGATCAAAATAAGGGTGAACGGATGTACAAGAAGTAAAAGAAGCTACAACAAAAGCGGCTATTAAGGATCGAGTCTCCTCCAAAGAATCTTCGACCTCTGAGACCGAAAAGACCTTAAAGTGGTCTGATGATGCAGAATACGAATGGAAAAATGCAAGAGGCCATCCTTGGATGAGGCCGAACTGACGAGCCACAAAATTGGGCGAATATACTTCTACCCCGGCCTTACCATTGGCCCCCGTTAAGATGTCATGAGCCAATTCACGGCCGTACAAAAATTTGCGCCATATGCGAAGGGTCGTCTCTTCCTTTTCAGACAGGGGAGGATCAAGGGCGAAGGATGGACTGTCGGATGCTGAAAAAGGAAAAAAATGAAGGGACACGGGAAAGAGTATAAAAATAGTCAAAAATGGCTCGAGGGGAAACAGAAGATTGCCGAAGCTGGGCATAGTGAAGACCAGCACACGAGTAAGAGCGAGTCGACTCAATTGTGCCAAGATAGGAAAATACGCTTTCAGCCAAAGCTGGACAATCCATAAAGGGCCAGAAGTAATGGCTGAAGACCCGGAACGAAGCTGCTTTTGGAGGATGGCCAATCCCATATACGTGGTAGTAAGGAAAAAGGAGGCCAAATCTAGGCGACGGCCATTCGTAAGGTCAGAAGAGATGGAGAGATAACCTGCCACGGGTTTCTGGCTGGGTGTACAAATGATATACTTGCACAACCAGTAGTTAAGAAAAGTCGTTCGTTCCAACAAAGAAACTGACCCAGCCGTCTTCGAATAGGCACGAAGAAAATAGGAGTACGATGACAAATAAGAGGGGTCCATTTTAGGAGGAGGGAAGCGAAACAATGTAGAGGCCGATATAGTCGCTCCAAGAGGGGACAATCCAGTTAGGGCACCAACATCGCGAAGGGTGATGGTAAATGGTCCGACGGGAAAGATAAACACGTTATAATCAGATGACCATAAAAGTAAAGAGATATGGAATAGGCTGCGATCAAAAGCCGACAGGTTCAAGGAAAGCTCGATAAGGGGAAGGAGGCGATACGTATCCAAAAAGGACCGGGTATCCTCATGCGATAGCATACGTTTATACCAGGCTTCAAAAGCGATGTCGGGTCTAGGCCAACTCCGAATTAGGTGGGCATAAGAGAGGGCAGAAAGACTTAGCGGCTCAGAAAATGGAAGGCCGGAAGAAGCAGGAAATTACTGAGCCAACGGGTTTGTCGCAATGGTTTCAGCGTCTGTAAACATATGACCGATGGCGCATTGGGCGAATTCTTCATCCAAAGTATGAACACCAAAGATGCCCACAGAATCAGAGTCCAGCACCGTCTGATAATCGGCAGAGGTTGGAGCATCAATTTTCAGGATTGAAGAGGAAGAAGCCATGAGGGATAAAGAGTTCAATATCACAGAGAAAGGCAAAGCGGTAGAAGAAGTAAAGTTCGAAAATGAATGGAGAGCGAAGCCTTATAGCCAAACAAATGACAGGTGTCGTGGTAAGAATTGCCAAAGAAGTAAAACGGCGGAAAAATAGAAAGGGACGAAATTTACCCTAGACAGGTGTCCGAAAATGATTCGCCATGAGTAACGTGCTAGGGAAGGGGACATCGAAGCGACGCCAAAACGGATCCTGAATAGGCCTCATGATGAAGCGTGGAAGAAAGGGTCACGCATTTATTACAGATAAGATAGGTCTCAATGAGACTCCAAATGGCGGCGCAACAAATTAGGACGAAAGGCTCGTTCCCTCGCCTTACCTTCACAAATTCGGTCTCAATCCATTCGGCCAAACTCAAGGCCTTACCTATGGCCTACAGAATCGGCCAATGATAGTTGTCGGCATTACACTCTATAGAGAGTATTGCCCAAGCCTCAGCCATTATTGATGCTGGTAATGGCGACAACACTGATGTGACAGGATCATCAGGCCACAGGCTCGCTTTGGGCAGAAATAGACCGTAGGCAGAGGACCTCCAACCGATCGCGCAACGCGTGGAAAGACCCTTCACGTGCCAACAGTACCCGTTTTAGAAACATACGCAACAGAAAGAGGAAATGGCAAATTGGAAAGCTGCCCACCATCTATTTAAAGACCGACCTACCTCACACCACCACGACCAAGTTCACCATAGCCAAGCAGAATCTCAAAAATGAAGAAAAGAATATCGTGGAAAGTAATGAAATTTAGGCCACCAAAAGTGAAGGTCCTTATGGAATAAGGTGTGAAGTGGAATGTAAAAAGGGTCACTAGCGGCCATCCATACGAAGTAAGGTGTAAAATGGAATGTAAGGATGTGGATGGAATATGTCCGTTAGCGACAATTGTCCGAGAACCTTTGTGTGGAAGGTAATGCATCCCCCAGGTGGTGAGTAGGTCATGCTCATTAGCAATGGCTTGCTTAAGCTTATCCACTCGGGGTATGCTGCTTACGTGGGAGTACGGGTTCTCCGGACTAAGGAACCAGCCATACGATGGGCTGGTCTTTCGAAGGGCGAGAGGGAATTGATGTCAGATGAACCCTCAATTGGAGCTGTGACCTTCCCTGAAACAGGGGAAGCATTGACCGGCAAAGATCGCCTTCATCCCCTCTAGGGTGATGGTTTTCCCTAGAAAGAATGAACCAAATAGTTGGTCAGGCAAGAATGAAGAGCATCTACAACAATAGTCGTGATTATCCAGCACTACAGGCTAGGAATGAAGGAAGAACGAACCACAACAAAAGATGAAATTCACCTCGATCGTCCCTCTCAGTTCAATCGAGGTAAATTTGGGGGACAATTGTTGGCCGATAAAATCCCCGCAGGGCGAATTCATCCTAGAACGAGAAGAGGTGCGAAGAAAAGAAGGGCGATGGAGTGAAGAACGATAAAAGGACTTTGGACGATCGAGCCAATGGTCAGGGCGAAAAGTGCGATGCAATTACCTTCATTACCGAAGCAGTTAGGCGGTTGTTCCTCCACGATCATGCAGTTAGAACACACAATCCAGCAGTTACAAGCATGATTCATAACTGCAAAGGAATGGTAGAACTGCCCAAGTCAGTTACCAAGCGGCACTATAAAAGCTCGCCTATCCCAAGAGAGGAAAAAAAATGAAAAATGAAGACTCAATCGAGCATATTTTATCTTTTTATTTCTTAGCTTGTAACCTAGGACTGTAACTTGTGTGCTTGTGCCCCTTGGAGGCTTATTCACTTGATTCAATACACACCTTGCGGGGACTTCGTCTCAGGAGGTTTGGACCTTACACGCTCTTTTTCCCTGCACGCGTAAAACCTGCGCAAATAGTAACATCTCCAGATTAGGGATGTTACAAAGTTTGTATCAGAGCATGGTCAATAAGTCTGTGACTACAATGGAAATTTATTAGTGTCATGTATATTTAATATGCCTAGGATGCCCATATACAAGGAGGTACCTCTTTAGTATTCTTTTTCCTCGAAGTATGTCTCATTTCCTATAAAATTGATTATTGTGTAAATTTATCTGATCTAGTTTATATTTTTTTATTAGATATCATGCCACTCAGATGCACCACAGGGTGTAGAGTCGAAGCAAGGGTCAACTACACCTCTTATTGAGATTAATTTAGGATAAAGAGCCAAATTTATCCAGGAGAGAGAGATTAGTGATGCGAGAGACAAGCCAGTTGTTCATGGCCTAGAAGTAGTAGCTGCGGGTATGTAGCGGTTACATCATTCGATGGATACTTTGATTCAACTACTTTCCTGATAGCATCAGCCTCCAGGCCAAGTGTTAGAGCTTTTCGTATCTCCATTACCTATACCACCCCCACCTATATGGCTTTACCTTCAGCTCATCAGGCCATGGCCCCAGTAGATAGACAATACCTCTCCTCATGTAAGGCATGACTTTCTGCCTCACTACAGCAGCCTCTTTCGGTGTTGGTTCAGGTTGTATAGTGACATGAGTTGTTAGTTTCATTACACTATTTTAGGAAGCTTTAGCCACCTACGTACATTCACGAGGGTGGAAACCTCCACAGACCCTTGTGGATTCATTGAAGTGGGTGACTATTTTTGTACTGCCTCGGGATGTTCTTCGGTGAGGGTAGTGGAGTTGGTTAGTTTTCAATTGCGTAATGTGGCATACACTTGGTTTACTATATTTTGAGACAACCGACAACCAGATGCTCCCCCATTGGCTTTGGCACTGTTCAATTAAGTATTTTTATCTAGATTTCATGATGCAAGTGCTCGGGAGGTCAAGGAACTAGTACATAGGGATCAGATGTCAGTATTAGAGTACGTCATACAGTTTAGACGGCTTTCTCAATTTTTCTCCTCACCTAGTTAATATCGAGGAAATGAAGATGAAGAGATTTATGAATGGGTTCCGAGACTGCCTGTCTAGATCGATTCATTTTACAGAGACCACTACATATACCAGGGTTCTAGATGTTGTCCTTCGATTCGAGACATGGGTTTCGGGAGAGATATGTGGAAGGGCATTTCATAAGAGGCCTAGATCAAAAGGAGGATATAGACCACGATAGGGTGGTCCTTGTTGGGGTTTTGGGCAAAGGGGCGCAGCGGAAGCACAGTTCGGGCGAAATCGTAATTTAAAACTTTTTCAAATTAACGAATAAATTATTCAATATCTAATATGAATAATTTATTCATATTTCACCTAAACCTATTTATTCGATATCAAATAACGACATAAATATATATGAAACGTTACGAAACTTTTACGAAAAATATTTTTCCGTAAAATGGCCTAAAACGCGTTTTTGACCGAACCAACTACCCGACACTTATGAAGACTGCCCAGGTCGGCCCCAATAGTGTTAGGGTAGTTCATGGGCTACTCGAATAGTGACAAACTCACTGTTTGGACAGCCGTCACCCGGTTGGCTCAAAGTCACCCGGTAACGCCTTTTTTAGCCGTTTTCCCTTATTTCAACTCCGAAACACTTTCCAGCAATTGTTCCAACACCCAAAACACATCCATTACATTCATATGACATCAAATTCATCACAAAATTTCCAGTTTCATCAGATCTGGTCCAGAACCAAAAATTAACAATTTTCATGCTTTAAATCCAATTCTTTCAAGATTAATCTAATTAATCAAACACCAACCAAAGTCACCACATATGAATAACCCAAGAATAATTATAGACATTACAAGAGTGATCATAACACTTTAGAATTACAACATGTCATCAAATGAATAAGTTGGACAACAATTACACTAATTACTTCCAAAAACTACTTCACACATGCAATATAACTTCCAATCCATCATCCACATCTGGTGCATGTGTTATCGTTTAACTGATTAAACGATCTGAATTAACTCATTTAATCTGGTGACGTATTATGAATAATCTGTATTATTCATATCGTGTTGTCCAAGTTCTCAACGAGTACACTTCATATTGTGGGACTCTCTAAGTTTAGGTTTATCCATCACGAAATCCAATTTTGTGTCAATAATCCACCCACTCATAAATTATGACGACCACGGATAATCTCACTAAACTATGCAAGCCGAGGTCATTGCATATGTATAATCCCTCCGTCATAGGCTATCCGTATTATATCTGGGATATAGATGAAAACGTTAAATTTGTTCGGTTTAATACAGTCAACTTTCAATTTACGATCTCTAAATAACACTCGAAACTGATTTCCGAAGTTATACCACGGCCATGGATTTACTAGATCGTAAACACGTGAGGATGCCTATGCCCTGTACACAAGACTGACGGATCCTATCTTGATACACAATGGATATCATGAGCATCAGTCCACACCCAACGAACAGGCGGAGATCTGATCATTAATAGATCATTGATGTGACTGCCATCAAAGTGTGGAGGATAATTCATATTTCCCATTGTGGTATCTCAAGTCAAAGGACCAATATGCTCGCTCTACTCGAGAAGATTCCTATTGACGTTGGTGTACCATCTATTAGGAAATCTTCAGTAAGTCGTTCAATGTCTTATCAAATAAATACCTATATGTCTATACAAGTCTCCCGAGACTCATGGTTCATTGGGATAAACCATCCGACCAAGTCACAATATACGATATGTACTGGTCTCAGCGGATTTTACTAACCGACCCGTGTTAGTAAATCTTGACCAGGAACTTTATTTAAGGATATACATCTTATAGTGCGCTTCCCAATGTCAATTACAAACTACGTTGTAACTGCACACTATATTGTAAATCCTAGGATCTTTGTCTAATATACACGTATCACTGAACCAGATTCAGTTTTGATCTAACTGTAATTAGATATCTAATTGTAATTAGATCGAATAAGTGTATAAAAGACAATGGTGCTACCATTAAATTAGTAATATTATGGAAAATAAAATTGTTCGTATTTATGAATCAGACATAAATACGATCTGGATTGGCACTCTGAGCACCAACCCTAACAGTCCCAGTAGACAGCAACAGACATCGGCCCATCCTCCTACCACTTTGAGGACAGAGGTCCGACGCATGGAGGTATTGGTCGTAGGCCTGCCTAGACTGCCACATCCCGTGATGTTTCTTTACCATAACTGGCTCAGTCAGTGCTAGGTCCGTCAATATGTCAGACATGTGGGAGGTCCAATTTAGAAGCTTGTCGATTGGGAACTAATGGTTGTTTCTGTTGTAGACAAATGGGACATCTGAAGAGAGAATGTCCACTACCAATAGATTAATTACCATCCACCAATACTGCACCAACCTCACCTCGACCTCAGTCCGACCGGAACATGGGAGGAGCAGGACAAAGGCTAACGGGTAGAGCTTAGACAATTGGGGTTCGAGGACAGGCAACATGCGACATGGGTCAGGCCTCCACCAGTAAAGATCAGGGGCGAGTCTACACCCTCACACCTCAAGATGCTCAGGCATCCAACGTGGTCATTACAAGTACACTTCTAGTTAGTTCTTTGCATGTCATATTATTACTTGATTTAGGTGCCACACATTCATTTATATCGCCATATTTTGCTACTTTCATTGGTAGAGATACGGAGCTTGTAGAGTTCACCTATTTTTATAGCCACTCCGTGGGAGATCCTGTCTAGGTTACACAATTCATGAAAGCTTGTCCAGTTATTATTGATCGACACGGTTATTATTGTAACACCCCGATTATCACGACATGTTTATAATAGTCAATTCTTATATGCATGAAGTGTTATTAAGCATATGAACATGTATGGGTGAGTTCATTATCCATAAAAGCTTTCTCGGGAACTCAGAATAATTTTACAGTTTTACCAGTTATTTATTTCAATTGCATTATTGCTTAGCCTTTAGTATTTCGATCATAATTTAAGCCACATATATCATTTTTCAATGACCTTGGTATTTTCAGAAAGCTAAGACATAGAAATACAATTTTTTTGTTAAGTATTTTCCCAAATTTTGAGCAGAACTTAGTGAAATTGAGCATTATTTCGACTGACCTGATCTGTGACGTGGATTGGCTAACAATTTTAACATGTGACATCATTATAATCATAATTTAATTAGTAAAAAACTTTCTTTTGTGGTTGAAATTAAATTACCCCACCATTTCATTTTCTTCTTCCCTTCTCATGAGCACGCACACACTTTCAAAAAACAAAAAGAAATTTTCTCTTCTTCTTCCCAAGTTCGGCATCTCTTGGAAATTTCAAAGACTTGATTTTTCTTTTTTGTTCCTTCTTCAAGTGTTCTTCCATGCTTAGTAAGTGTCTCGTTATTTTTTTCAAGTGATTATTGTGGATCTTATAATGAATCGTCAAGTTTATAATTTTGAACCCATGAAAAACCTAAGTTTGAGTTTGGTTCACTTTGCATGATTCAGTATATTAAAGTGGTTACCAATGTTTAAATTGATGATTAATCATGGAATATGTATGGATTTAGTTAAAATCAACAATTTTGGAAATGAGTATGGTAGCCGAAACTTAGAGATTATAGATTTGAATAGTTGTGTTATGATTAAGCGAGCTTAGTAGTGATAATGGCGATGTAGATGATGGATTTCAAGAATTAAAATACTTAGAATGATAGCTTGGTATTGGGTGTAATTGCGGCAGTCGATGGACCAATTTTAGATTATGTTTTATACATGTTAACATGTAGCTATTAGGCCGGAATGCATGGTAGCAAAGGCTGAATTAAGTGGATTAAATAGGGCAGTGAATTGGATAAGTTGAGTAGTGAGTTTGGTTTGCGGCACATTCTAAGCAGGTCGTAATGTTTTTCTTATAACTTGAGTTCTAGGTGTTCGTTTGACGAACCATAAAATTTTTAATAAACTACACACAATAGGGACTGACATATCCAAAAATCAGATTTTTTTTTTGGGATCAAGGATGAAATTAAATCGAATTTTTGAATGTGGCTGCCTTATAGTTCACTGAAAGCCCTTAAAGATTGGTTTATAACTTGAGTTTCGGGAGTTTAAATTGAGATCTGTAAAAAAATCCACGAAAACTAAACGCATAGGGGGTCATGTGGTTAAAATATCAGCCCTGGATTCATTATCGACAAGGCATAGTAAATTTTCAAAATTAGCTATCAACCAGCGAACCTCTAACTATAAGGCAGATTTTGGAATGTCGATATCTTGACTTGCGTAACTTCGAATTAGTTCTATAAATTTCGTAAGCAATCTAAACACGTTAATTTTTCAGTAAGGTTGCGTGTACATGCATATCATATTTGATTTATTATATGAAAATTATTATGTACTTGCTAATCTAACAATAGTTTATCAATTATAAACTACAATTTCAGTCGCCATCAACTTCGTGAATAAGTTAGCATATTTGATTTATGGTTAGTTTTTAATGTTTCACAATTTACCGTTTATCTTTTATGTTTACAGCTTATGTTACATGATTTATAGTTCATGACTTTCAAAATTTACAGTTTAAATTTTATATTCTATAATATGTGTCAGTTACATGTTTACAAGTATAAAAATTTAATTGATTTTAATATACCAGTAGAGTGTCGTCCCCTCATGTATATCTGCTCGAGTATGCTCACATTCATGTTTATGTTCACGTTTTCCTACTTATGTGGCACTAGGCTCCCGCTAAGTAGGATCCACAGCAGTTACAACAACTCAAGTATGCTCAGATTAGCTCGCTTAATGGTTCTTTAGAAACCCTTGTAGGCTTATTTGTTGGCGTTTAGGCGGAAGCACGATTTTAGGCGAAAATAGTTTTTAAACATTTTAAAATTTTTCGAACGAATTAGTCGGTATCTAATACCTCTAATTAGTTCATATTTCACCTAAAAATATTATTTTTTAACAACTAACAATATAAACAAATCACAAAAATACGGCAAAGATTTTACGAAAACTTTTTCCGAATAAATATTACGAAAAATGGGTAATCGATTGAACCGATCAACCAATTACCGAGCCAGGCTAGCTGGTCACTTGGGCAGCAACTGGTCAGCTCCTGACTTGCCCAAAACAGTGAACAATTCACTGCTTGGACAGCCCACGCGCGCTAAGCCCATTTTTACATAATTTCGCAGTTTTCACGAATTTTCATCTCGGGATATTTTTCGGAATTTATTTAACACCCAATGCACATCCAAACAACATATTTTTACTAACAAAATATTATGTTTTTCAGGTCTAATCCAGAAAATAAATTAACTCATTTTCATGTAAAAATCAAATTTATCACCAAATTAATCAAATCAATCTACATTATTTTAAAGTCACCACATATGAAATGTCAAGAGTAATTCTAGGCATCATCAGAGTGGCTACAACACTCTAAAATGAAAATATCACATTTTGAATCAGATTTAATAATTAATTCAAAATAACATATGCTTAATCAAAGAAAACAATGTCATTATCAAATCCAACAACACCAAAAATTTGGAAACAAATATATTATCCAACAACATATTTGAAACATGTAATATATATATATATATATATATATATAATATATATATATATATATTATATATATATATATATATATATATATATATAATATATATATATATAACATGCTAGGGAAAAATAAATTCCAAAATAAAAAATCCCTACCTTAATCAAATTAGGCTTTTAATTTTTACTTCAAGTCTTTCCAAATTCTTTTCCTTTTGGTGTTCTTCCTTTTGCTTCAAGTCTTTCCAAATTCGATAAATTCCTCGCAGTTCCGATACGGAATTTAGTTTATATTCTATTCTGGACATCCCTTAGTATTTGGGCCCTAACTTTCTCATACGATCTTTGATTTTTATGCACTTTATATCATCGAAAAGTTAAGACGTAGATCTACAACTTTGTTTTTATTATATTTCCAAATTTTGAATTGAACTAGGTCGAATTTGGCCATTTCTCGAGACCCTCTGCACTGTGATGAAAATAAAGATTAAAAAGAAATTTCCCTTCCAACCCAAAAGCCCATTACTATTTTCATTTTGTCCCAATAGCTCTAAATATCTTCCAAGTCCCTAAACTTCTCTAGAAAAAGCTAAGTTAGTCAAGAGACAAATAAAAGCCACCGAATCCTTAAATTCTATGGAGGACCGAAAATGAGGAAGAAGGGAGAGAGGGAAGGATTTACAACTTCACAAGAAATCTTGAAGAAGAATGGAGAGAATCCAACACAAACCAAGTTTAGAAATGAGAAAGGAAGGCTTGTGGACTCTAATGGAGAAGAAGAAGCATGATTCAAGGTAAGGAATCTTGGCCTAAAACTTGGATTGTAGAGTTTTGATGAAGTAATGTTATGTTAGTGTTGATGCCATACTAGTGATTGCATTAAGGTGGATAATGAACTAGGAAATTGATTTTATTAGGAAATTTCCAAAATTATGAAATTCTAAATATTGAGTTAAATTAAGGTTAGAGAGTTACTTTGATGGTGGAATACTAGTATAGCATGTATGGATGTTAAAGTTCAAAGAAGTGCTTGTGTGAAGGTCATAGTGTGGGGTGTTGGCATTGCAATTTGGAATTTGACAGTGGAGAGTTGAATATTGGTATGGAATCAGGCCAGCATCGCGACGCGTATGGGATAGCGTCGCGACGCCGAGTTTGGAGATGCCATTTGTTTCAGGTCTGGTCGTGTGGGTGTCACAACGCTCAATATTTGATGTCGCGACGCAGATCATGAAAATACCCTCTACCTCGGGTCGGTCATGTGGAAGACTCGGGTCGGTCCTGTGGAAGCCTCAGTCTGATTATATGAGTGTCGCGACGCCCAACACCCAGCGTCACGACGCGGAGCAATAAGAAGCTCTATGTCTGGGTCTGCTTGTATGGATGTTGCGATTGATGGAGTTGGTGCTTGGAGTGTCAATCCGAATTGTATATTTTATTATTTATTAATAAAATAACTATATTTTCATTTCATACCTCATTAATGGTATTGTCATTACGCTATTAAATTGATGTATAGATATGCTAAGAATGACATCGACCTTAGAATAGTCTTGACACTAAGTGTAAACTATTCTTAAAGTAAATATTCATAGTCGTTGGTTTTGGAATACGGTCGAATTCCTATAACCTAAAAGACTAGCACATATCGTATATTGGAATTGGAGTTCCAATGGTTTAACCGGATGTACCATGAGTTTTGGAAACTAGTATAGACATGTAGCTATTCGTTGAAACGAATACTGAATGACTCACAGGCGATTCCTAATATTTGGAAGTATACACCACCGTCAATAGGAATCTCCTCGATTCGAGTAGCATATGTAATCCTTTGACTATATGATAACATTGATTTTGTGTGAGATCCTCCACACTTTGATGCCATGTATGCCATAAACCTTTCATGTTCTGGCCTCTAGGTGTTCGTTGGGTGTGAACTGATGCACTCAGTAATCAAGTGCGAAGCAAGATAGGATCTGTCGGCCTATATGTGTACCATAAGAGGTTTAGTTATCCATGTGAGTAAAGTCACGATTCTTAAAGACTTTGGCCAAAGACGATCAACTAGGGTGGATAGCATCAGTTGTAAAGAATCATGGATATGTCGACATGAGATGTGCGTGTTAGTGTCCTAGACATGCCACGGGATCTCTAAACGTGATTCCTGTGAGAATAAAATCAAAAATAAGTTGCGGAAGACTTACATTGATCGGTTGAGTTCAAATTTTTTTCTTGGATGATGGAAGCTCCAAGCCTCCTTGTAGTGTTTCCAACACTTGGGTGAGTCTCCCAATCACCTTCAATTGACTCCTTAATGTGCTAGCATGCTTTAATTTTTGCAACAAAAATCCATGGGAGAGTGATGAAGCTCACAGCCTCAAGGAGGAAGAAGAGAGAAATTTTGGTTGCTGTGAATAGTGAATTTTGCACTTCCAAAGTTGACCAAATTAATTTATACTTGAGTTGAGTGTTGGAATTGGTTTGTGTAAATTACAAGTAAAGCCAAGCTTTCTTTCAATAAATCAAATCCATGAAATAAGCCTAACCATTTCCATCAAATGTCCAAATTTGATGTAAGTGAAGTGGGTCCCACCACTTTTAAATTCTGCATTTAAGTCGGCTAATCCAACACGCAACTTCGCCCGGGACCGGGTTCGTTTAATTCCGAATAAACGAATTTGCCTTTGCGACATAATTAAATCTAATTTAATTAAATAATAATGCCTAGCAAAATTATTACGAAAGTCGCTTACGAATTATTTCGTTCGTTAGAATTAAAATCTAATTTAATTTCGAATTGAAATCCAATTTCAATTAATATATCTAATATATTATTTTAGCCCAATTTAAATAAATTAAATAGTAAAATCCAATTTAACTATTAAATTTACTTTGCCGATTAATTCCAAATTAATCGCGTTCTCTCTTCTAGTCGAATTAATCCTAGATTAATTCTTGCCATAATTAATCCTAGATTAATTTTCTCTCTCTCATAATTAATCCCAGATTAATTCTGTTTAAGTCAAATGTCATCGGTGAATCTTTGGGAGGCGACCCAAAAGATCCCTGGATATGTTGGCAAGTAAATACGGTCATCGGACTATCCGAACACGTGCGTACCCGGTTAGACCCGGCCGTCGGTTCAGTTCTGGTTCGGAACCGAATCGGTCGATTTCCGGTTCCACACTGAAGTGGAACGGAACCTTGAACTGAACCGGAACCGACCTGTTCGGTTCCGGTTCGATTCGAACCCTTTTTTAAAAAAAAAATTCGAAAATAAATTAAAATAAATGAGATTAATTTAATAAATAAGTAAAATTATTACATTGAAGAGCTTGAGCTTAAATTTTTAAAAATTTAAGTTGCCTACGTATCCTCCAGGGGTGAGAGGAATCAAAGTTCACGTAGTTCCATTACAATTTTAAGATATTTCCCCTTTGTAAATTTACAATTTTATAATTATCAATCATCATTATCAGTTGATCATTCAGCTCCGGTTCCGCTTGCACTTGTTGTTGCAAATGCATTATCGAACAAATCTTCAAAATCATCGGGGGCATCTTCTTGTTGTCTCAGATAAGCTCGAGTCCAATCATCCACACAAGCTGTTGCTTCTAGAGTGCTTGGATGTAATGAAGATCGTCTAGCTTCCAATATATTGCCTCCCAAGCTGAAGGCTTACTTAACCGCAACGGTTGAAATAGGTGCTGCCAATATCTCTTTAGCAATAATTGATAAAAACAAGATATATATTTTGATGTCGGTTCCACCAGTCAATGATTTTAAAATTTTTACTAACTAAACTTTCAGTAGGAAACTGGAAATTTGTAGATAAATAATTATCTAATTCGGGGTTATTAGTTGTCGTATCCCTAGCTTTTTTATTTTGTTGCAATAACCAACGATCCCCTGCGCTAAGTCTTGTTTGAATTATCGGTTCGCTACTACTAGATTCATCTAATGTTCCTAAGTTATATCTTACAATATAATCATTAAATAACTCAATTAAACCATTTCTTAATTTCGTCATTATTCTTGTAATATCAATTTCATCTAATATTCCTAAATAACCATAGTAAGCTTGTAAAGCACCATTCAAACCTTCTAATTTAAATCTAGGATCAAAAACAGCAGCAATAAGATAAAATAAAGGAATGTCTCTAAAATAATTCAACCATTTTACCTTCATAACAGTAATGGCTTCTAACAAAATAATATCATTAGGATCGCTACTTTCAGCATGTTCATCGAGAGCACCAATAATATTCAAACTTTAAGAAGAAATAAATGTGTTGTTGGATAATAAACACCGCTAAAAGTTAAAGTAGCTTCATTAAAAACTTTTAAAATATCTAAAATGTTTTCACAAATATCCTATTGACTAAGATAAAGTGTGACA